>PVKV010030205.1:0-12912 GCA_004027835.1 Alouatta palliata | reverse complement strand
GAAAATATTTGTTCATTTTCGGAACGACTCAAAATGCTTCCCATGCCAATAATATTTCTTACAACTTGTGCTCATCCTTAATAACATAAGCTAATTGGTTTAACTGTGTGTACAGATATACATTAATTACAAATGCATTTTAATTTGAAGTACTGCTAAACACTTTTTTACAGAATCATTTATTTCAACACGGGGGTCCAAGGCACTTCAGAGTTTACAATTGGATCGTGGATGGTGATGTGACCGTTGTAAAACTGTAAACTCGCAATTGAACTCTGAAACACTTGTGTAGACTGAAAATTTGAGTACGATATCATCTTATTAGCAACTGCCCTTGGAAGCCTAGGTTTTGGAATGTCATGTATGGCATAATTATACTTCACATAAAGAGCTGTTTATTATGTTTTAGAACCTGCTAAGTGTAGTTTGTATTGGTATTATTGTAACAATCCAATCTACTGTTAGCATAAGTTGGTCTCTACTAAGTTCTTTTTCTTCCTTATATTACCAGAAAAAATAATTTTGTCTCCATGGTTATTGTTATCTACGAATATTTTCTCCACATTAGATTATGTATTCCCTATACTAACTTCCCATATTTGTTGGGCTTAAAGATCCTTACCCTTTCTTTAACTCCCAAATGCAGTTTGAGCATGCCAGTTATCTTTCATCACTCTAGACCACTTCTTCCTCATGACTCTCCTCTGCATTGGCCATTCTATGTATATCATAACTTCCTCATTAGGTATTTCATCTTATGGGCTAAATATGTACATTAATAATCCCTATATTCACCAGTAACCGAGTCTGAACAGTACATTTTCTTCTTTCTTTGTGAAACTATGAATCAAATTGCATGCCCTCTCTTTGCCATGGGATAGGTGGCATGATTTTCCAGCAATTGCTTAAGGAACTAGTTTCATGGATTTTGAATATTCAATTGAGTGGACCCAGGTGGTACTTTTCATCAAAGCTTCTTGCTGTTGAGAACTGTTTTGGTTTTTGACAGATAGTTTGGTTTTTTCTTTTGAGACAGGATCTGTATCACCCAGGCTGGAGTGCAAAGGCACAATCATGGCTCACTGCAGCCTTAGTCTCCTGGGCTCAAGGGATTCTCTCACCTCAGCCTCCCGAGTATTTGGGATTACAGGTGCTTTCCACCATGCCCAACTAATTTTTGTATTTGGATAGAGATGGGTTTCACCATGTTTCCCAGGTTGGTCTCAGACTGCTGAGCTCAAGCTGTTTACCTGCCTTGGCCTCCCAAAGTGCTGGGATTATATGGGTGAGCCACCATGCTGGGCTGTAGGTAATTTATTCTCCTGTTCTGTGAAATACCTCATACCTCTCTATTTCTGTCTCTCTGTTTCTATCTCTATCGTTTTTGCTAAGTTAACCAGACTTGGTTCTCTTAATTGCAGTTTTAAAACTTTACTGATGTACCTCAATATTCTCAACTTGTTATTCTTATATTCTGTATTAAAAAGAATGGCATCATTGGAAAATTACTCTGGAATTTTCCCAATTTTTAACCAATTATGTTTTATTAAACACAAGATCTTACAGGTTTTACCCCAAATCTATTCTCCTCTCTCCCTTCTTACTGCTCCAGTTTAGTTCAATATTTCATCAAGTCACCTGAACTATTCTATTAATCTAAATCTATACCGATATTTCTAAACAGTTATTCCAACATTGCTATCTCATTATGTAACTATGTGTTTAATATTTTAATACTGTCTTGAGTGCTTCTAAAACATGAGCTATAGGGCTATTTATAACGTGGCCCCTGTATTTTATTTCCTAACTCACTTGGACCTACTCCTCCAATACCTAATTCACCTTGACACTTAATTTTCTCCAAAAGGTCTTTCTTCCCTCTGCTTTGACTAAAGTCTTCACAAGGCTTTCAATAAACAGTACTCTGTTTCCCATGGCATCCTTCGTTCATTCTTTTTTAGTGCTAACTTGTAATAATTGGTTAATCCATCTCTTTCCTATTAAATACCTGTGAGCAGCAATTGTGTTTCATTCATCTTCGTACACTCTGTAGGGTAGTCCTGCCTTAGCTGTAGTTTTGCTTTCCACAGTTTCAGTTTCCTGTGGTATGATATAATAAGATATTTTGAAAGAGAGGGGGCTGGGCACGGTGGCTTACACTTGTAATCCCAGCAATTTGGGAGGCCAAGGCGGGTGGATCACGTTGAGGTCAGGAGTTTGAGACCAGCCTGGCCAACATGGTGAAACCCCTTGTCTACTAAAAATACAAAAATTAGTTGGGCGTGGTGGCAAGTGCCTGTAATCCCAGTTACTTAGGAGGCTGAAGCAGGAGAATCACTTGAACCCCAGAGGCGGAGGTTGAAGTGAGGTGAGATTGTGCCACTGCACTCAGTCTGGCAGAGAAGAATGAAACTACATGAAGGAAAGAAAGAAGGAAGGAAGGAAGGGAGGGAGGAAGGAAGGAAAGAAGTAAGGAGGGAGGGAGGGAAGGAAGGAAGGAAGGAAGGAAGGAAGGAAGGAAGGAAGGAAGGAAAGGAAAGGAAAGGAAGGAAGGAGAGAAAGGAAAGAGAGAGAAAGAAAGAGACCACATTCGTATATTTTTATTACAGTATATTATAATTTTGACAATTTTAAAATTTTCCTATTGTTAGTTATTGTTGTTAATTTCTTACTATGCTTACTCTATAAGTTAAACTTTATCATAGGTATATATATATATATATATATATATATATATATAGGAAAAAGCATAGCATTTATAGGAGTGGATACTTTCCACAATTTTAGGCATCCACTGGAGGTCTTGGAACGTATACTCCATGGATAAGAGGGGACTACTGTGCATAGTATCTGGAACATTTTAGGCACTCAGAAAATACTTGGAAAATCAATGCCTTGATGCTTTTCTTGTATTCACAGAATTTTAACTAATGTTGACTTTTAACAATTTTTTCATTATAAAAGGTTTCCAATATACAACACATACATGTACCTGTCCATGTACTGGTATGTAATACTAACATGCTACTTTCATGTTTCATTTTTTCTCCCTTCTCTCCCCTCTGTATCACTGCTGACATTTGTTTGCTTGCCTCAAATATAGTTTCCTAGTTGAGCTTATAATTGGTTCAATTTTCTCCAGATTTTCTTGCTGGAGTTATTACAGAACAACAACAGGACTTATTCCAATTAAAACATGTAGCACAACCAGCAAGATCACAACAAATGCTAAAGAAACAGCTTGTCAGTTGAATAAATATTTTGTTTTGCACTTTACCTAGTAATAGAGTGATATATTCTTAGTCTCTTCCTCTAAAACATGTTTATTACACAAATGCATATTTTTTTTGTTTTCTTATGTTCTCTTTATATGATTTCTATGGAAATTTTGAACTTCGCTACCTATTATGCGTTTGTCTATCAAACAGACAAAATATCAGTCTTCCATAGAATATTTTGCCCTACTGAAATTAAAAAATCGTTTTAGGTAGTGGAATTTCCCTGTTTATATGTTTTTAAATGTTGAGGTTCCATGATGACTGATTTGTTTTCATTCATATCCGAGATCTCAAAACATTTTATCTTCCTTTGGATCGGGTGGATTCGGCTTTGCAAATCCATGTCCTGTGTGATCTCGCCTCTTTCACTCACAGAGGATTGAGCTAATTTGAATTCGTGTTATGATAAATATTTTATGGCCATCAGTAAATAACCTGTTAATCCAGAAGGTCAGAAGTCAAATTTCCATTTTCGTCTTGTTGTAAGTGGTTTGAGATTCTTTGGGGGAAAAAACTCCATTCAGGTTGAAAATGACTTTTATTCTTCACATGTTCCATATCATGATTTCTTTGACATGTTTCCTATTGAACCAAAAGCTACAGACTGAGGATAATTGATGTTATATATTGTTTACAGATGTATTAAGTCCTTCGTATTATGCTCCACTAGAATTTTTTAATAGTTTTCTTCAGCTTAACTCTTATTGCACTTAGGGATTATTTTTCTTGCTGTCATTGGTTTCTTAAAAATCATATAGTGCTACCTCTTTAGTTACAGTGATTCAATTTGCTACCCAAACAAATGCAGAACTTTCAACAAAATAGAGGAGTCCTGCGTCTAAGGTGCTAACGTGCAAGTTGACAGGGCTGCATTAGCAAGGCTTTTGGAGCTGGTAATTATCTATCTTGAATGTTGCCACTGTGTTTTGGATTCTGGTAATGAGAACAATTAGTTACATAGACTAAAAATTCATAATGCAGATAGGCTCTTAAATCATTTTGTGCATCTGATTTTTACTAATGGTTAATTAATTACCAATACTACAATTGAATGCTAAATGACAGTTTTTACAAGCTAATACTCCACACATGTAGGTTGAGATAAATTGCAGATATTTCTAAAAACGTTCCCAACTCCCTTATAATCACTGAAAACAACAACTGCACAGAGGAGGGAACAGTAGGGTACAGCTCCTCCCACCTGGGCTCTATCTGGTTTGGGTGGATAGTCCCTAGGTGTAAGCTCCACTAGCTAGAAACTCAGGGCTATTGTGGCTTCCTCGCTCATTGATTAGTCCATTGTGATACACTCAGTCTCTCCTCAACTAAAACACATCTTCAAACTGAGTTCTTTCTACATTGCATAAGATATTTAAATATATAGTTCATATTTATCGCTTTGCCTTTTCTATTTTTGTCTCCAGTGAACTGGTTTTTTTTATTCTTATTAGTTTTTAATACTTGATTTTGTACATTCTTGTTTGTGTTTGTGAATTACTGATGTGAATATTGGAGTGGGTCCCAGAAAGTATCTAGTAGGCCTGGAGCAGTGGCTCCCATCTGTAGTCCCAGTTACTCTAGGGAGCTGAGGCAGGAGAAGTGCTGGAGCTGAAGAGTTCCAGGCATCAGTGAGGTATGATTGTACCACTGTTCTCCAGTTGGGGTGACAGAGCAAGACCCTGTTTCTAAAAAAAGAAAGAAAAGAAAAAAGGGAAAAGAAAATAGCTAGTAAGATGACCCCACTACTTTCCCATTTTTCCCTTCTTTCCCCAGCCTTCCCCATTTTATAGGTAAGTATGTGCAGTTCAACTTGGTCAGATTTGAAGATTCTTTTTTTTCTTTTGTTAAGCTGCAAATTCCAGGTAAGAAATACTCAAATATCTAAAAAGGAGTAAATTGATCACCAAAAGGTAATTTCTGTATTTAAAGCAAAGTTCCATCATGACTCCCTGAGTGTCCTTGAAGTTAGTGTTTGATATGGTTTGCTTGTGCCCCGATACACAAATCTCAACTTGAATTTTATCCCCAGAATTCCCATGTGTTGTGAGAGAGAATCGGTGGGAGGTAAGTGAATCATGGGGGCTGGTCTTTCCCATGCTATTCTTGTGATAGTGAATAAGTCTCTTGAGACCTAATGGGTTTACCAGGGGTTTCTGCTTTTGCTTCTTCCTCATTCTCTCTTGCCACCACCACGTAAGACGTACCTTTTGCCCTCCACCATGGCTGTGGGACCTCCCCCAGCCACATGGAACTGTAAGTCCAATTAAACCTCTTTCTTTTGTAAATTGCCCATTCTCGGGCATGTCTTTATCAGCAGTGTGAAAACGGACTCATATAGGAAATTGGTACCAGTAAGTCGGGCATTGCTGAAAGGATACCTGAAAATGTGAAAGCAACTTTGGAACTGGGTTACAGGCAGAGGTTGGAACAGTTTGGAGGGCTCAGAAGAAGATAGGAAAATGTGGGAAAGTTTGGAACTTCCTAGAGACCTGTTGAATGGCTTTGACAAAAATGCTGACAGTGGTAGGGACAATAAGGTCCATGCTGAGGTGGTCTCAGATGGAGATGAAGAACTTGCTGGGAACCGGAGAAAAGGTAACTCTTGCTATGCTTTAACAAAGAGACTCGTGGCATTTTGCAGCTGCCTTAGAGATTTGTGGAACTTTGAACTTGAGAGAGGTGATTTAGGGAACCTGGTGGAAGAAATTTCTAAGCAGCAAAGCATTCAAAAGGTGACTTGGGTGCTGTTAAAAGCATTTTGTTTTAAAAGAAAAACAGACATAAAAGTTCAGAAAATTTGCAACGTAACAATGCAGTGAAAAAGCAAAATCCATTTTTTTGAGGAGAAATTCAAGCCCACTGCAGAAATTTGCATAAGTAGCAAGGAGCCTAATGTGAATCCCGAAGACCCTGGGAAAAATGTCTCCAGGCCATATCAAAGGCCTTCATCGTAGCTCATCCCATCACAGCCTGGAGGCCCAGGAGGAAAAAGTGGTTTTGTGGGCCAAGCCCCAGATCACTGTGCTGTGTGCAGCCTAGGGACTTGGTGCCACGTGTTTCAGCTGCTCCATCTGTGGCTGAAAGGGGCCAATGTAGAGCTCGGGCTACAGCTTCAGTGGGTGAAAGCCCCAATGCTTGGAAGCTTCCACATGGTGTTGGGCCTGGGGATACACAGAATTTAAGAATTGAGGTTTGGGAACCTCCACCTAGATTTCAGAAGATGTATGGAAATGCCTGTATGCCCAGGAAAAAGTTTGCTGCAGGGGCAGGGCCCTCAGGGAGAATCTTCTGCTATTGCAGTGTGGAAGGGAAATGTGGGGTCAGAGGCCCCACACAGAGTCCCTAGTAGGGCACTGCCTAGTGGAGCTGTGAGAAGAGGGCCAGTGTCCTCCAGACCCCAGAATGGTAGATCCATAGCTTGCACTGTACACCTGGAAAAGCTGCAGACACTCAACACCAGCCTGTGAAAGCAGCAGGGAGGGAGGCTCTACTCTGCAAAGACACAGGGATGGAGCTGTTCAAGACCATGGGAACCCACATTTGCATGAGCATGACCTGGAGTCAAAAGAAATCATTTTGGTGCTTTAAAATTTGACTGCCCCACGGGTTTTCAGAATGGGCCCTGTAACTCCTTTGTTTTGGCCAATTTCTCCCACTTGGTGTGGCTGTATTTACCCAATACCTGTACCCCCATTGTATGTAGGAAGTAACTGGCTTGCTTTTTATTTTTATTGTTTGAGGCGGAGTCTCGCTGTGTCTCCAGGTTGGAGTCCAGTGGTACAATCTTGGCTCACTGCAACCTCCGCCTCCCCAGATTTGAGCTATTCCCCTGCCTCAGCCTCCCAAGTAGCTGGGATGACAGGCGCATGCCACCACACCTGGCTAATTTTTTGTATTTTAGTAGAGACAGGGTTTCACCATTTTGGCCAGAATGGTCTCGATCTCCTGACCTCATTATCTGCCCGCTTCGGCCTCCTAAAGTGCTGGGATTACAAGCGTGAGCCACCGCACCTGGCTGCTTACTTTTGATTTTATAAGCTCATAGGCAGAAGGGACTTGCCTTGTCTCAGATGAGATATTTGACTGTGGACATTTCGGCTAATGCTGAAATGAATTAAGACTTTGGGGAACTGTTGGGAAAGCATGATTGGTTTTGAAATGTGAGGACATGAGATTTGGGAGGGGCCGGGGTGGAATGATGTGGTTTGGCTGTGCCCCTACCCGAATTCCAACTTGAATTTTATTTCCCAGAATTCTGAGAAATCTCAGAGGGTGAGGCTACAAAATAACAGTATTTTAGTGCAGTTACCAGCTTATTTATTAAGATGAAGAAAGATTTGGGGAAAATTTGTATTTTATTAAAAAACAACACTACACTGTTAACACACTTTTAAAAACATTTAAACTTGTGGGCTTAACCAGCTGTTAAACATGAACATTATACATAGTTTTAACTTTGAATAGATGCTATTGTACCATGGATTTTTCTCTATTCAGTATGGGAAACTGATTTTGTACCAGTGAGTGATAGATATAATTGTAAACTTTCTCTCTGTATAGATGTTATATTTTTAAGAAATCGCTTTTAAACCTTAGAACATAATATTATATGCAATTTTTACATATGTTCTCTCAATTGGGCAATAAAGTATTGAACAATATTTCTTATAGAAGCATTGCAGTCTCACTGTTATGTGCTTGATGAAAATATTTTATCTACCTTATGGAATGAGTAGAAGCAGGTAAAGGTTGATTATAATTTCTCACAAATCTGTTTCATAAATGGAATTGTTCTTCTACATTTCATGTGCTAAGGGAAATTAGATACGAAGTTTATTATACTTAGCATTTATAAACTTAATGCTATTTTAATTGCTTCTTATTCCTGCTTACCCTTGCCCTCTGCAAGTTTCTAAGCCAAAAAAAGTTAATTTATTCCAACTGAACTATCCATACTTATTACAGCAATATCTTTTAATCAGCTATAATGAAGAACTAAGCCTGGGCAAGTTATTTTGTAATTTACAAAAGGTTATGAAAATTTAGAAGCTTTCCTTCCTTCTTGTCTTCCTTCCTTTGAATGATAATTGTATGATATGCCATCTCTGTTTTATCTACTATTTTAGTGATGCAATTTGGTCTAGTGATTATAGGGGGTGTGTGTGTATGTGTGTGTGTTTTCTATGCAACTGTTGTGCATTAATACATATCCACATGGCAAATTAAATTTTCAAAATTTATTACAAAATCTATGTGGAATAGAGGGAATAAGTTGTCCCCAACATATATAATTTATGCATGTCTAAAAATCTAGCGATGGATGATTTATAAGAATTCATGAGAGGATGGCATTGCTCTAGAGGAAGGGACATGCTGGAAAAAGGAAAAAGTGAAATCAGCCAAAGAAATACATTTATACTTGTGCTCGTGAGTAGATGAGTAGTTGATTTGATATTGGAATATAGGACAAGAGAATGGTTGAACAAGTTTATATGGACAAAAAGATTGAAAGAACTCTTGTAGTAACTGAGGAAAGTAGAGGACAAGACAGGTCAGTGAGGACAGAGACCTCAGGGGTCATGTGGGGAAAAATGGAAGCTCCAGAAACCACTTTGGTGCTGGCGTGATGAGGGCCAGTATGATATATGTGCCTGTGCTAAGTAGGAAGTCCTTTATTACAATTTTCATCACTATCAAAAGGAATTAAAATCTTTTTACAATTAGAATTTATAACTTTTATTGTAATTCATAAAGCAATATAAAAACCTGCCTCCCACTGGCTCTTTAAAACAAAATCATTCTACCCAGCACTGCATCACAGCTGGCCCATTAATGTTCACTACAGCCATTAACCCAACTGCCCCCAGCTTCCTTTTGAACTGCTGCTCTTGCGTTTCCCTTTTTGGCTCCTGGTGACTGGCTCAGGACCTCATCGGCTTGCAGTATTTGCATTTGGCTCTTTCTGGCATGATTGTTTCATTATTCCATCACTGATGTGTTAATTAATTTAACAAATGTTTAATGACAACCTACTATATGATAAACACTGGTTCTAGATACTGAACTGTAGTAATAAACAAAATTGAACTCTTTTATCTCTTCTAATTTATATCATGATGAAAGAAAATAGATTATCAGCAGAAATGGATGGCATATGATGTCAGCATGGTGACAAATGCTATGGAGAAAAATGAATTGGGAGAGGAAGACAGAGAATGCAGGATTGAGGTGAAGAGAATGGCTCCAGCCACTTCTAAACTATAGGTTCATTCTGTACTACAGCGTTCGCAATTTTCATAATGATAAGTGGAATTCTTTCATTCTTTTTAAAACCTGTATTTAATCTTTTTCTCTGATTATAAAAATTGATATATAATATGCTGGTAAAAATATTTGGAAATTTTAAAAAATTCTATAACTTACAAGGAAAATATATTTTTCCCCAACTCACTTCCCAGATACAACTATAGACATTTTTATCTTAAAATGTTATAGCTTACTTACATGAATTTAACAGAATAAAAAGAAACAAGTGCACATGAGAAAATTGCTGAATTTCAAATGTTTTATTTTAATAAACAGAATTAATGTGGTCCTCAAAGATTAAAGTTCAAAGAAAAGTTGAGAGCTGTGTCAAGAAGTTGGAGTAGTCATTTATAACCTTAATTGCAGGATTCTTTTTTTTAATAGTAGAAGTTCAATTGTTTCACTGTTTATAGACAAATATAAACATACATTTTTATGTTTATATACATATATAGTTCCAAATCCTATATATAAACAGGATTTTTTAATTGTTCTTTTTAAAAATTATTATTATACTTTAAGTTCTGGGATACATGCACAGAACGTGCAGGTTTATTACATAGGTATACAGGTGTCATGGTAGTTGGCTGCACCCATCAACCCATCATCTACATTATGTATTTCTCCTAATGCTACCCCTCCCCTACCCCCCACTTCCAAACAGGCTCTGGTGTGTGATGTTCCCCTCCCTGTGTCCATGTGTCCTCATTATTCAGCTCCCACTTATGAGTGAGAACATGCAGTGTTTGGTTTTCTGTTCCTGTGTTAGTTTGCTGAGAATGATGGTTTCCAGCTTCATCCATGTCCCTGCAAAGGACATGAACTCATCTTTTTTTATGACTGTGTAGTGTTCCATGGTGTACATGTGATTCTTAATTGTCATTAGTTTATTTTCATTAAAAATACCTGTACAATTGTCTCCTAAAATTGCACCACTAATGTCTAAACACCAAGCTAAACCCTCCCGGATTATTTAAATCAACTAATGCAAAAAATATCTACCAAGCAATGACTGTGTGGTAGGCATAATTTTGAGAAGTAGAGATGCAGTAATTGCCAGTGTGGATAAAGCCTTTGCCTCACGCAACTTACATTCATTTTAAAAATAAGAATAAATTTTCATATATAAATCTAGATTTAGAAATAATAATAGAGAAAGCTTGATTTGAAAGCAAAATTTCTGTTAGTGACAAAAGATTTTTAGAGGAAATATATCATGGGATAATTATTATGCTTCATACATTATAAATCAAAAATTAAAAATTACACATGACTTCATATTCTCAGTAGGCCCCTTCAGCCTTCTGCAGTTTCTTCACTGGTATATGTATGCTATTGTTTTTCTAGAAAACTCTATTATATTCTGTTAATTGCTTCATGTCAGACCACACTTAGCTTGTTTCATCTAGGAACCATAGCTCTCTCTAGGAATTTTTTCTTTTCCTTGTTTCCATTTTTGTTTCTTTATTTGTTTGACAAAACATGATATATAGTTTTCTTAGCAACTGTGCATCAAAATAATAATTCATAATATATTTCTAATATATTCATGTATATTCATAGTATACATGAATAGATTATGGGTGAATATTGTCTGTTTAATGGTGAGTGTTTTCTTCTTGATGATATACCCGTGGGGGCTTTCTAGACCTGCTGTGTGTTTATAAAATAGGATCTGAACTTAGATTTAGTTCTACTTTTTCTGTCTTGGATTTATATTTAATTTTGCTTGGGTTATTTTTCAGGATCCCTGAGGTGGTAAGTTTTCTGAGATCTTATGTGTTCAAAGATGATTTTATTTTGCCCTCAAACTGAAATGACAGTTTGATAGAGTGTGGAATGCTGGCTTTAAAATAATTTTCCCCTATGCTGCAGGTCAGAAATCTTATGCCAATCAGTCAATCATTGTACCAGTCGGGATCAACCAGGGAAGCAGAACCAGTATGAGATATGAGTTTATTACAGGGACTTGGCTTACACAGTTGTTGAAACTGGTTAATCAGTCTCTGTAAGGCTGCCATCTCTGCATTTGATGATGAAGCTTGGAGTCTACAGGACAGGCAGTCAGGAAGAGAATGTCACAAGCAGGCTGGAACCCACAGCACCACTTGGAACCATGAGGATGAATTGAAACTCATGTCCATTCTTGCTGTCTCTAACCTTGCTTAGGAGGGTATCTTGAATAGGCTGGGGCTTCTGTCAGAGTTAAACATAACAAATTGAAGTCCCAGAAGCTAAAGGAGGGAATGATAGAACAACTGTAGGCTTAGCTACTGCTTTATGCCCAGGAGACAAGTCAGCATATCAGCAACAATACAGATGAACTACCAAAGGGCTCCTGCCTCCCTTATCCCTTTCAAATCTCTTAGACTCTCCCTTGTGGCGCTCTCTAAGCTGAAATACAGTCATGTGTCACTTAATGACAGGGATCTTTCTGAGAAATGTATCTTCAGGTAATTCTGTTGTGTGAACATCACAGACTGTATTTACAGAAACCTAGATAGGATAGCCTACTACACACCTAGGCTATATGGTATGACCTATTGCTCCTAGGCTACAAACCTGTACTGGACATTACTGTACTGAATACTCTTGGCAATGATAACACAATGGTAAGTATTTGCTTAGCTAAACGTAGAAAAGGTATAATAAAAATATAGTACAAAAGATAAAATATGTACATCTATGTATTTGCAGGACTGGAAGTTGCTCTGGGTGAATCGGTGAATGAATGGTAGCGAATGTGAAGGCCCAGGACATTACTAGACACTTTTATATGACTGGCAGCTCAGTAGGTTTGTTTACACAACATTACCATAAACACGTGCGTAATGCATTGTGCTGTGATGTTAGGATGTTGCTAGGTGATAGGAATTATTCTGCTCCATTATAATGTTACTGTCTTTGTGGCCAGTCATTTATGGACCAAAAAGTCATTATATGGCACATGACTGTATACAAGTCATGAGATTCTAGGAACTGTAATTTAAACTGGCCAAGTTGACGCATCATAAAACCATCACACTTAAACGTTTTTAGGTAGCCTGTGTTTGTGCCTTTTTCATTCCTTTTTCTTCAGACTTTAAAGATTTTTTTTAATCCTGCATTTCTAAAATTTTAGAAGGATTTGTCAATGTGTTTATCATCACCATCATCATTCTCATCATCATTTGTATCATTTATTATAGAAAATATTTTGTTCTTATTTTTTGCCCTGTACTTAATGGGCATAATTTTAAAAACTTACACATCTCTTCTAGGGAAAAAGAATTGTATTTTATTATTTTCATGCTGTCCTATCTTTTTTCTGTGATATCTTTAGACTGAT
>PVKV010030204.1:0-22572 GCA_004027835.1 Alouatta palliata | reverse complement strand
CACCGCATATTCTCACTCATAGGCGGGTGTTGAACAATGAGAACACATGGACACAGGGAGGGGAGCATCTCACACGGGGGTCATTTGGGGGGGAAAAAGGGGAGGGACAGTGGGGGGTGGGGAGTTGGGGAGGGATAGCATGGGGAGAAATACCAGACATAGGTGATGGGGAGGAAGGCAGCAAATCACACTGCCATGTGTGTACCTATGTAACAATCTTGCATGTTCTTCAGATGTACCCCCAAACCGAAAATGCAATAAAAAGTATATATAAAAAAAAATTGAGAAATAAAACTTACCTTTTATTAAGAAAATTAGAAAATCTATCCAAAAACCGTCCTTGTTCTTGCTGTAAGATGTCAAATTGAGAGACATAACTTTAACTCTATTTTCCAAGTAAATTTGCAAATACTGAGTCTTAAATCTGAAGGACTCAGTTCCCTATTCATAAACATCCAAATTGGACAGTTCTGTTAAATGCATGTTTCAATTCTCCCTTCAAGCAAATTGGCCCCAAAAGAAAGGACAGAATGGAGAAAAATAATTCAGTGATTCTTCCCAAATTTACAAATCAGTTAAATATTAAAGTTAATAATATATAATGCAAATTAATTTATAATGGGTATGATGATTCTCTTTCTTTCTAATTCCAGATATCTAGCTATCAGGTTGGAAGAAATGAAACTTCTTAACTTCAGAAGAAGAAAGAAGGTTGCAGAGGAGAAGGTGAGGCACAGCAGTGAAAGGTAGCCAACTCCATCTCAGGAGACTAAGAAGTGGCGAGTACATCCTCTGCCACCCGTATTAATTCTCCTGACATAATCTGTCTGTATAGTACCACTGAAATTGGCAGCAACAAACTGGAAGGTTTTGGGAATTGCTACCTTTGTCTTAGAACTCCCTGCCAAACTTAATAGCTAAAACATTCACTGCCAATATTTAATATTGATCAGATAACAATCAATAGGTGTTTTCACAGGCAGTCAGGATTTGTTGATTTAAAATATAAATTCAGGCCATCAGAACTCCAGCCAGTCCACCCTGGTCATTCATTCACCTCTCAACACTGTGACTTCATAAATCACATTACTAAAATTTTAGACCCTATATATGGAATTACGAGAATAATAAAGGAAAAGAGAGAGGCACCTAAAGAAAATCAAGAGCAGGAAAAATACAGTTGTCTTCTAATGATATACTTATTACTTAATAATCAAGTAATATTTTTCTGTGTTATGTTAGGTTATATTAAATATTTTGAAGGAGATCCTCTAGTTTGTGAACACTGAATAGCTGTAACACTAATATTTTAAATTAATTTTGGCTCATCTTTTGTTAACTACATTTATATTAAAAATATAAATGTGTGTGATTTAATATTTTTAAAAACTCGCAGGTTTTCAGATCTACAAATTGAGCATAACAACCTAAAAATCTAAAATCAGAAATCTTCCAAAATTCAAAAGTTTTGATCACCAACATGACACTACAACTACGAAATTTCATACCTGACCACCTGTGGTGGCTCACAGTCAAAGCACAGATGCACAACACACAGTTTATTCAGTATCCCAAAAGGAAAAAAGAACCCGCTCAGCACCCTGCAGCTGTGATACATCTTTTCCATGCACAGGCAGATTCCCAGACCCACGTAGCCCCACACAGGGTCATAAAATGGCACATGTGCAGGTCAGACACACTAACAGCAGGTTCCCCACTATACTCCACAGGAGGTGAAGACCTATATGCATTACTCACTGTGTTTTTTGTTGGTTTATTTGTTGTATTCTTTGCTCTGTGTTGTGAAGACATTGTTGAAAACGTCAAAAAGACCAGCAGGTATCCCTATGTGTGACAGTAATAAGATAAAGAGGAAGCATTTATGTTTATCTACAGCAAAGAAAGTCAAGCTGTTGGAGAAACTGGATAGTGTGTGTAAAATGTCTTACAGAAGAGTATGGTGTTGGAATGACCATTAATATGGCCTGAAGAAAGAGAAAAGTAAACTGTTAAATTTCCATGCCAAAGCTCTGAATAAATGTTACAGAAAAATAGGAAACGACTGCGTAAAGTGAAAAATAAATATCCCCATCATATACTAAAAGATAAGATCCATTAATATCACAGTGAACACATTCCACTTCAAGTTAGATAAAGAAGCAAGACCCAACTGTATGCCGTTTCAAGAGACCTATCTCACATGCAATGGCACCCATAGGTTCAAACTAAAAGAGTGAAGAAAGATCTGTCAAGCAAATGGAAAACAACAATAGAAAAGAGCAAGACTGCTATTCTTATTTCATGTAAAAGAGACTTTAAACCAATAACGACGAAAAAGGACAAAGAAAGGCATTCCATAATAGTAAAGCGATCAATTCAACAAAAAGACTTAACTTTCCTAATATATTTGCAACCAACCTTGGAGCACCCAGCTTCATAAAACAACATCTTAGAGACCTGTGAAGAGACTTGGATAACCACACAATCATAGTGGGAAACTTCAACAGCCCACTGACAGTGTTAGACAGGTCTTGAAGGCAGAAAATGAACAGATATTCAGGACCTAAACTGAGCACATGACCAAATGAACCTCACAGACACCTACAGACTACTCTATTCAGTAGTAGAAAGCTTAGCTGAATTTTGCCCTCCAGTTATTTGGAAAGCATAATTTGTTAAACAACCAACTTGAATATTTAGCTCAGGAAGCTTCCAAACAAGGTATTAAGGTATGGCCTGATGTCTTCTTGCTGCTTATGGCAAAACAGAAAAGAAAGAAGAAAAACTGAGAAAGAAAACCTCTAGTAAAAAGGATCAAGTATTTCATTATTTGGGAAATGTTCAGCCTATCAAGGCTGCGAAAGATGATAAAATTGGGAGATTCACTAAAAACATGGTCTGAAGAAAAAGCAAAGGGTGTGGCCACCTTTTTTTGTTGTTGTTTCAAAGCTCTTTCTAGTATCTTGGGAGAATCAAAAGTTCAAAGTATTCCTCACACAAACATCTCTTTGAAAAGATTAGGCATGTGATTCCTGGATCTTTTCAGCCATCTCAGCAGAGGCCAGAATAAAGATGGGACTACATGGGAAAGATCTGCGCAGGACCACTCTCTCTCTTCTCTCATGAACTGAATCTCTGTGGCATGCATGAGAGATCCACAAGGGCTTTTAGTTAGTTTTTATACAAGGAGAAACACTGTCAGTTTGGACTGAAAGAGACAAAAAAAAAAAAAAAAAAAAAAAAAAAAAAAAAAAAAAAAAAAAAAAAAAAAAAAAAAAAAAAAAAAAAAAAAAAAAAAAAAAAAAGACCAAATAATGTAGGCAGGAACCAATCTGATAAAACTAATCAGCTGCAAATGTGCTACATTTTCATTAAAAAGGAAGGAGACAGAAAATGAAGCTGAAAGCCATGGGAAGATTATTCCCAGGCTTAACGGAATTTGCCACTTTGGATTTCAAAATTGCTGGATATAGGTGATTTATTTTTCTTCCATTTCCTTCTGTTTGGAATGAAAATTCCCATAACTGGTATCCTGTGCCTGGCTCACAATTGTATTTTGGGAGAAAACACCAACATTTTTTCTAGTTTCAAAAATTTATAGATAGAAAGAAGTTTTGTCCCATGATGCATTATACTGACTCTTATTCATAATTGATTTAGATCATGAGATTTGAGAATTTTGAACTGATGATATTTACATGAGATTTTTGGACCTTGATGCTGTAATGGATGCAAAACTATTGGGAATGTTGGAACTGGGTTGTGTGAGAGCATTTTGCATGTGGAACATACATAAACATTTAGGGGCCAGTGGGTAGATATTGGTAGGCAGACTAATAGTCCTTCATTCATGTCCCAATCTTTGGAATCTGTGAATATGTAACTTTACATTGCAAAAGGGACTTTGCACAAGTGATCATATTATTGATCTTGAAATAGAGAGATTATACTAGATTATCTGGGTTTACTCAATATAATCACAAAGATCCTAATAAAGGAAAAAAAAAAGGAGCCAAGAGATACAGGATCAGAGGAGATACGACGTTGTAAACAGATATCATAAAAATGTGATTTTTTCCTTTGAAAATGGACACTGAAGCTGGAAAACAGGAGAAAAAGTAATCATCCTTAGAGCTTCCAGAAGGAACTCAGTCCTGCCAAAACCTTGATGTTACCCGAGTGATATTTGACCTCCAGAAATGTAAGATAATAAAACTGTTGTTTTATTCTACTAAATTTGTGGAGATTTGTTACAACAGCAATAAGAAAATGGTGCAACCAGAAAATAGGCTGATAAAAATGAACACAGCCTCAGGGACCTGTGGAAAAATGACAGAAGGACCCCCATTTATATTATCGGAGTTCCTGAGGGGTGGAGAAAAAAGATGAGCTAGAAATGTATTTGCAGTAATAATGGCTGAAAACTTCTAAAATTTGGCAAAAGACATAAAGCAACAGAGTCAAGAAGCTGTGTGGACCCCAAATACATTTGCATCAGTATAATATCCTAATTACATTTCTGAAAACTAAAAACAAAGAAAACAAGTCTTGAAATCAGTGAGGGAAATGACACATTACTTACAGAAAACAAAAAAAATTATTAATTTTGAACTATTTAAATGACAAACATTAGGAATAAAATAAAAAATATATTAGATACAAGAAAACTAAAATAATTTGTTGTCATAAGACTTATGGTTAAAGATTGGCTAAAGAAAATTATTTTAAAAAAAGAAACGGTAAGGCTTTGCAGATGCCGCCACTGCCTGGAGCCTTGTATGATCAGCCATGGTAAACCCCACCTCATTCCTCAACAGTGCCCTTGAAAGCGGGCCCTTGGATCTCCTTCAGGCTGTTTGCAAACAAGATTCCAAAGACAGTAGAAAACTTTCATGTTCTGAGCACTGGAGAGAAAGGATTTGGTTATAAAGGTTCCTGCTTTCAGAGAATTATTCCAGGGTTTATGTGTCAGGGTGATGACTTCACTTGCCATAATGGCACTGGGCAAGTCCACCTATGGGGAGAAATTTGATGATGAGAACTTCATCCTAAAGCATACAGGTACTGGCATCATGTCCATAGCAAATGCTGGACCCAACAGAAACGGTTCCCAGTTTTTCATCTACGCTGCCAAGACTGAGTGGTTGGTTGGGGAGCATATGGTCTTTGGCAAGATGAAAGAAGGCATGAATATAGTGGAGGCCATGGAGTGCCTTGGGTCCAGGAATGGCAAGACCAGCCAGAAGATCACCATTGCTGACTGCAGACAACACTAATAAGTTTGACTTGTGTTTTATCTTAACTACCAGACCATTCCTTCTATAGCTCAGCAGAGCCCTCCTCCACCCCATTTGCTCACAGTATCCTAGATGCTCTCACTGCAGTTCACTTTGGGTTCCATATTTTCCTTGTTCCCTTCCATGCCTCGCTGAATTGCAGAGTTAAGTTTATGATTATGAAATAATGACTAAATAACAACAACAAAAAAAAAGAAATGATAAAATAAGGAAATTTGAGAGCAAGACAGATCCATGAAAAGTACAGAAATATTAATATATAAAATAAAATTTCCATTAGTTTTATATATCATATTTAATCATATATAAACAGAAATTACAATGCCATCTGATACTCAAGGTAATGTTATTACCAGCACTTTCGGAGGCTGAGAGGGTGGATCACCTGAAGTCAGGAGTTCAAGACCAGACGGATCAAAGTGGTGAAACCCCATCTCTACTAAAAGTACAAAAATTAGCCAGGTATGGTGGTGATTGCCTGTAAGCTCAGCTACCCAGGAGACTGAGGCAGGAGAATCACTTGAGCCCAGGAGGCAGAGGTTGCAGTGAGCCAAGATGGCACCACTGCACTTCAGCCTAGGTGACAAGAGCGAGACTCCATCTTAAAAAAGAAAAGGAAAAAACAAAAAAGAAATCTGATTGCAACTAAGCTTTTCATACCTCACTTGAACAAATCAATAGACTGATAATTCACATATATACATTGCAATACCCAGAGCAATCACATTCAAAAATAGCATACAAAGTCAGGAAAGGATCCTGGAAAATATTTAGATAATCTATACAATGGCAAAAAGTAAAAATAAAAAAGGAATAAACCAGATAAAACAAACAGAAAACAAATAATATAAAGTAACAAAATCAACCTCTAATATATCACTAATTGCTTTTAAGTATAAATTACCTGAATATATCAAATGACAGAGATTGACAAAATGGATTTAAAAAAAAAATCATATCTATTTACTATCTACAAGAAACTGCCTTCAAATTCAGTTACATGGGTTGGTTAAAATCAAATGGTGGAAAGTCAGATACTACACAAACAATAATTTACAAAAAGCAGAAGAGGCTACATTAATAAATTCATACAGTCATCCTGGAAAAATAATTGGCAGTTTCTTAAAAAGACTAAACATGCAATGACTTTACTATCCAGTAATTACATACTTGGCCATTTATCCTAGAAAATGATAATTTATGTTCACACAAAAATCTGTGCACAAATATTCATAGCTTTTTCATAATAGTTAAAAAACAGAAACAGCCAAATATACTTTAATTAGTAAATACAATTAAGTGGAAAAAAAGCTAACTTAAAAAGACTGCATATTGTATTATATTATTTATATAACATTTTTGAAATGGAAGAATACATATAGAAATGGAGAACCACTAGAGGTTTCCCAGTTGTAAGAAGGAGGAGGGGAAAGCAAAAGAGAAGTGAATATGATTATAAAAGGGCAATGCAAGGCATCCCTGTGGTGATAGTAGTGTTTTGTAAATTGATTTTACGATGAATATATGAACTTACACATGAGATAAATTTGCATAAACATATAAATGATTAAAAGTAAGACTGGAGAGACTTGAGTAAGATGTGAATTCTGACACTGTTAATATCCTAGTTATGATATTGCACTATAGTTCTTTCAACATATTGCAATTCGGGGAAACTGAAGTCTACACAAGGTTCATCTGTATTATTTTTAAAAACTGCATGTGAATCTACAACTTTATAAAATAAATGGTGTGATTAAAATTAATTATGTTAGCATGTATGTGTATTTTAAAAATTCTCCTGTTTGCCTTGATTTATGTGTTATTTAAAGCTCTGATGTTTAATTTCAAATAATTTAAAATTTTGTAGGTATTTAATATAATTGATTTCTAACATATTTTACAGTATTTCAGTCTTTTTAAATATGTTGAAGTTTTGCTTTTTTATGGCAGGCAGACTAATCTTTCCCGTAAACTGGGGAACTAATACGTTGTTATTCAAAAGTTCTCCTTTTAAGCATGTAATTTGAGAAATCTTTTTCAGAATCTCTAATCAACTAAACTATCATAAGTGAGAGTGAATATATTGCAATAAGTGTTTGGATAAAAATCCTGGTTTCATCATTTTCTAGGTGTATGAGATTTAGCTTATGGTATTCAGGTGTTATATTTTTTCTAGTGAAAAATATATTACTACATTTACAATGTGAAGAAAATAATTTTGAAATTTATGAAACAGTTACACTAAGCATGTAGTGCTCCTAAAGATGTTCCTGAACAAACAGCTAAATGGGAATCTCTTTTGAGGTATTAGTTAATTTCATTTCACCAAAGCATTAATTTGCCACTTTGGGATACTAGATGCAAGATTCTATGCATTTCTTTTGTCATCTGGGTTTTGAAATATCTTGCTGTTCTAAAATTCTATTCTGATTTGTTTAAAGCAAAACTCTAATGCGTGTTTCTTATTATATGTCTGTCTTCATTTTTATATATGTTGTGGAAGACTGGCAAATTTCCTTTGCCCACATCAATATATCTTATTACTACTGGCATTACTGCTGCTTATTCATCTTGCTCCAGTCCTCATTGCTGTTGCACCCTCCCCATCAGCTTCCTTCTTCCTTCTGCTAGTACTGCTGATTCTCCCTAACTCACCTCTGAGTCACCTCTTTAAGGTGCTGGCATATTTCAGACACTTCTACCTTATTCAAGACTTTTCCATTTTATAAATTTTGATCAGCCCTACTTCATAGTGGGCAGGCTTTAACTGGCTCTTATAAACGTCTATTCTTTCAGATGAGAAACACACCTTCCTAGATAGTGCTGCCAAAAATCATCCAGAAGTCAAATTTAATTATCTTATTTCAAATTTTTATTATGAACATTTTCAAAAACACAAGTAGCAGAGAATAACGTAGTTAAATTCATAGAGCCCCCACCTAGCCTCAACATATTTAAACAACTGGCCAATTTTGTTTTATCTATTATCTAAATGCACCAAATTACCCTTGTTTCCCATTAAATCAGTTTAAAACAAATTCTAGTCACTATATAATTTTACCCATAATACTTTAGTATGAGAAAAACTGAAGAAAAAAACTTTAACACTAACTGGATTAAAACAATTTATAATAAATCTTGAATATTATAAATCTATGTTATATCATCCCTGATTATAAAAAGGTAAGTTATAACCAAGGAAAATGTATATTGCTTATTTTTAATTTTAAAATTTGTGCTAACCTATTACATTTTATATACATTTGCTGTATTCAATTTGAAATCATGGGGTTAGCAGTAAAATCCACCAAATATATTACATACAGCATATTCAAGTTTAGTAAAAGATTTGACATTACTATTCTCATTTTGTGAGGTAAGTTATATATAGCTAAGAAAATTTAGAGTCAGTCTAATTTTACCTAGGCTTGCAGTCATATTCATCTTTCACTCTTAACACAACTTGGTAGCAAGGTCTTTAAAACATGTATTTCCTTAGAATCTTAGTAAAGGATATATAAATTGTCTCATTTTGCAGATGAAGATACTGAGGCTTAGGAAATATATTTGATATAAGTCATAAATGGAAAACCCAGCTTTTCTAACCTGATATCTTATCAGCCTATTACGACTTCTTCCTGTGTAATTGTGATGGTAATATTAAATCACATTGTTTCTTCTACACCAGCGTGGTACCAAATGTCACCAGAGAGAAATTAGTAATGGCCATAATGTCAAAGACAGAAACTGTGATGTAAAAGCAAAATTCCTCATCTCATTCTTTACCTTCCAGTATTTTTTTCCTTAAAATTATTCAATAGAAACACTAGTCTATCACCAAAACCTCCTTGACTCCACCGAAACTCTACTAATGACTGCAGTGATCATGGCATATTTTCCCTCACAATGAGATGTTTAAATTAATTTTAGAATCAACTCTGATGCACCTCCAAGGAGTTTCTAAATCTTCTCAATTACATCTCTTCCACCTCTTATGAATAAATCCCCTATTTTCACTGAGTTTCTTAAAAAAAAAAAAAAAACTATATACAAAGGAAAACTATTATGTGTTACGTGGTATATAAAAATGATTAAGTACTTTCATTGCCTTTAAGGAAGTTCATAAAAAAGCATTAAAGAAATGTCTATAAATTATTACAATGAAAGTGAAAATAAAATTATCTTAAGAAAGACACACATAAAAATGTAATATGGGAATTAAAGAGGCCCTGTAACTTTTAGAAAAGTATGGAGAAGAGATATAAGACTGAAGAGATACCCCTCTCTGGTCAGGCTCAGCAAGTGACATGGGGAACCCAGAGTTTAAGAGGCAGATTTTCAGCATGTAAGAAAGATGTATATGTTTAACCTATTTCACCCATGGCCTCCCTCCAATGTTAGTCCCAATATCT
Organism: Alouatta palliata; assembly: GCA_004027835.1. Taxonomy (NCBI): domain Eukaryota; kingdom Metazoa; phylum Chordata; class Mammalia; order Primates; family Atelidae; genus Alouatta; species Alouatta palliata. The sequence goes on along the minus strand of PVKV010030204.1, from coordinate 12,860 downwards.
TTACTTTCCCCATAGGACTCTTGACATTTAAAGCAGAGTGTTACCGTCATGCTAAACAACTCTGATCTCAAATGTCACCACTAACCTATTTATATTTTATACATAGTTCTGCATGTAAACCTGTTCAGCAGCATTCATAAATAATTGCAAGTACTTTTGTCAGTTTTCCAGTAGAGTTAATGTTGTATGTCTGGCTTTCTTTAGAATAGCTATAAAGTCAACTCCTACTTCATAAGATGATTTAATCTGCATTAGGATTCAAATACCTTCCTCAAGTTCAGTGTCACCCATGTTCACTGTCTTTGAAAATTGTGGAGAGAATTATGGCAACACAATCCTCATTTCTGGAGACTAATTCTCATGGGTTAATATGCCATTTTAACATTTTCCAAAAAATACTTGCTCAAATAGATGTGAGAGAGGGAGAGAACAGGTGGTATCAATAATTTGCGTGTTTTACAGACAACTGTAAGTTAGAATTCAAGGAAATTCTCATTTCTTTTATGGTGGAATTTTTTAACCCTGGCAGCCTGGTCTGAGCACCATTCTATTGTGGCTCCCCCATCTCAATAGCTCTTTAGTAACTATGCCAACATATGGGTCATTTACCACGGCAGACATAATGAGTATTCATATAAATAGGTAAACAGAGTAAACCTGTGGCTTACAAATTGTTCATATATTACTTAAAGCAGCTCTTTATGCTTAGCATACATTTTTCCATAACCTATCCGTGGAGCTTTAATCTTATCAGTGAGATTAAAATTTAGAAAAGTAGTTATATGCTAAGACCTAGGGAAATAAAATATTCATTTTTTTTTAGAATTAAATGTAATTTGTTTAACCTAATAGTTTTATCATGTATTGTTTGATGGAATAACCAGTGGTAAATGTTAGGACTATAATACTTTTTAATGAATAATAAATTTTTAATTGAAAAATTATGATAATGAAGCTCAGGGTTCACGATGCTGGATTAATTCAGAGCTCACATTGCAAACACTAAGAAATTTTTTAAATACTCACTTCAAGAGTTTTTTTGCTTTAATTCTATTAAACAGTGTTGATTACTTGAGACTTTAATTAAAAGCACTGCTTTGATTTTTCTTCATGGAAAATTCAAATGGCGGAATGTAAGCATCATTACTAAACATTTGTTCCCAGTATGATGATTCTCTTACTTCTTTGCTTAGTCATCCAGAGACATATCAAATTGGACAGCTTATAATAAAGAATTCACTTTATGTGATCTAATTTTAAAACTTCTGTCTTCTACACCAGAAGTGAAGTGAAATTTTATTGGGATAATAAATTTTTTTAAAATTAAAGACTCTTCTTAAAATTATAATTGTGCTATTAGTAAGTTTTCCACATGGGTACACCTAAAAAATTAAATTTCTATCTTGAGAAGATGAAGACTGGAGAATGAATATAACTAAATACTATTAACCTGTGGAAAGTCACATTGGGCAATGGTTTCAGAATTTGAGAACAGCTTTGATTTTGTTCTCTAGAGCCCCACATATTATTGTTAAAACCTAAACCAAATACGAGGAAAAAACTAAATAATACTTAGTAAATTAATCCAATACATTATTGCAGATCAGAGAATAAGATAATTCTATAAAAAGTAGAATACTCAAAAACCAATTTGTTCACATCTGAATGAATAAAGGAGAATTAGACACATAAAATAATCTGATCAAACATTTTCCAAACTAGACATTCACTATTTTCCCTTGAGCAATGTCTGTTTGACTACCATTGTCCCAGGGTAGTCGTTTAACATTTAATCCACTTTACAGAACATCTGCCAAATTACAACGTAGTCCTCATTCACCACCCACAGAATGTTTTCAATTATTTAATGTTTCTAAAAATTTTTCCTGTGGAAGAGTAAGATCCTTATCTCTGTTCCTTCTGTTCTTTGTTTTATGTTTTTTTCCTAGTCCCATCATCTGAGGCCACAGATATTATGCATTACCCGCTTCTATGGCATTAACATTGAACTTTAAAGCGATTACCTGTTCGTCAAGCCTTCTCAATTAAATCTCTACTTTGTATCCTTGTTCAAAAGTGATTAGACAAATTTTCAACTAATTATTCAAGCAGATTGAATTTTCATTTTTTAGGTGAAATGTTTCACCTATTGATATGAAGGAGAAGAAAATACTAGGCAGCCTTTGGTGACAATGTTGGTATCTAAATACTAGCCTGAATGAATCATTAGTCTGACTCAGTATGGCCTTTCTGATGTATGAAAGTAAAAATGTTCCTTTAGAATTCAATCTAAAGGAACTGTCAGTTATACTTAATGATTAATAACAATCACTGAGACACTTTTATACCAGTCATATTATTTGACATAAAGAAATAGTTACGGCCGGGCGCGGTGGCTCACGCTTGTAATCCCAGCGCTTTGGGAGGCCGAGGCGGGTGGATCACGTGGTCAAGAGATCGAGACCATCCTGGTCAACGTGGTGAAACCCCGTCTCTACTAAAAATACAAAAATTAGCTGGGCATGGTGGCGCGTGCCTGTAGTCCCAGCTACTAGGGAGGCTGAGGCAGGAGAATTGCTTGAACCCGGGCGGCGGAGGTTGCGTTGAGCCGAGATCGCGCCACTGCACTCCAGCCTGGGTAACAAAAGCGAAACTCTGTCTCAAAAAAAAAAAATAGTTACATATGATGCTCCAGTTGTTTACAGTATTTTCATTTTTAAACCAGACATTAAAAATTTTGTTTTAAGAGGTTACACATATCTTAGAAAAATAAGTTTTCCATCATATATTTTTAAAAAACAGGTTATTAGCTCAAGTCTTTATTAAGATAAGAGCTAAAAAAGAGTAATTCAGCTATATGTTATATTTCCCTTGGGGATTCAGTTCTATAAAGTTTTTCTAATTTTATAACTATCGGTGTAATTTAATGTCCATCTTTCATAATACTTTTAGTGTTCTTTTTCAAACTATGAACTGGAAACTATTACTTCTCTGAGAATAAAGAAGTAGAAGAAAAGAGGGGTGGATGGTTTTCATTCCTTTTATTTAAAGCACAAAATCTCCAGCGTGTACTATGGGCATGTAAAAGCATTTTACAATCAACTTCCAAAATGCTTTTCCAGTTTTATCTCCATGTTGTCATCATATTTCTTTCTTGCACAGTCTCTATAAAATATTTATCTTCCTTTTCTGTTTGCGTAACTCATGCACATGCTTTTGAGATATAATCCAAATTTCCCCACTTTTCCCTAAGCATAAACAGTCCCTCTCTTTTCTGTTCCCAGAGATTCTACCATTCGCATACCATAATGAATCAATAATACAGATATGTTACAGTAGACTGAAATCCGCTCAAGAGTTGGGAATGTGTGTCATTTATCTTTGTTCTTTCATGTCCTTTGGGGTGCCTGATACTATAAAGGAACTAGACTTGGAGGTTTTTAATCTTGGCACCTATCTTATCTTTGTCTTTAAAACTAATTTCTTAATTTGGTCAAGTCCTTTCAGCCCTTTTGGGCTGGGCATATCATGGTCATAGGCATGTGCCCCTTCAGGAAGAAGAAGACAATAAAATATGAAAGAAGAACATAGAATTAGAGTAAGAGAGTCATGTAATGATGATATCAATTTATTGTTAAATAAACTCTCTTTTATCTCAGTGATCTTTGGAGTAAATACAAAAGGGATTAATAATAACTACATTGTGCCTTTGTGATAAGGATTGAATGAGATATAGCATGTTAAAAGATATCTTGCATAAATTTGACTAGATATCTTCTAAAATACATTAGGAGCTCTAATAATCTATGGATTAAAGAAAAAGCTTTTACAAAATTTTTCGATGTACAAAAATAACATTTTTGTCCTAGTCACTTTTTTATCAAGAGCAAAGGTAGTTAGATTGAAGTTTGTCAAAGCAAAGCAGTAAAAGTTATGAACAACTGAAAAGGATGGGTTCTTGAACTGAAAGCATTAATCGGAATTGTACAAAATTTGAATCTAATGGAGATGTTATTAACAGCCATCAGAATTTTAATATTTAAGTAGAAAAATAGAAGCAAGATTTATTCAAAGTTTTACATTAGAATAAGAACTATAGGACAAAGAAAATTAAAAAAAAAAAAAAACTATGATGTGAGAATCAAAGGTTCAGACTAGAAACAGAAGGATTTCTAAGTGATCCAGGTATAGTGGTAGAAAGTCAAGAAAGAAAATAATGTTTATTAGAGGTCTCTGTATTTTTTTAAACAATGTTATCTAAGGTGAGACCTAGACTTTAAAATTCTCATAGATTTAATTTTAAAGCATAAATTACAAATCTGCTTATTTAAATTAAATAACAGATTGCTAATGCATTGCTTAAAATTTGCCAATTAACACTAAAAAAACTGACTTTTTCTCAAGATTATAATTTTGCAGTTTTTGCTTTTTTGAAAAATCAATTCTCTCTGCAAGTGATAATTTTTGTTTCTGTTTAAAATATATTTAAACTGTATTTCAGAAATACATTTATGAAATGCTTTTCTAAAATCAATAATATAACTATGATGATTGCATTCATCTTATTCTGTGTTGAAATTTATTTCAAAGACCTAAGCTTTTGTTTCTGGTGTTATTATAAAAAAAATTCTAAACATTTATGTCTCGAAGTTTTGGTTAAGAGAACAATTCTGTTTGTGTATGTATTAGCATATGTGCATAAACATCCTCTTCACAGCACGTATAAACGCATATCTACTTTTGATTGTTTTTTTTTTTTTCTTCTTTTTTTTGAGACAGAGTCTCACTTTTTTGTCCAAGTTGAAGTGCAGCAGTGCAATCTTGACCTTGGTTCACTGCAGCCTCTGCTTTCTGGGTTCAAATGATTCTTCTGCTTCAGCCTCCCAAGTAGCCGAGAAGCTGGGAGTACAGGTGTAGGCCACCATGCCCTGTTAATTTGTGTATTTATAGTAGAGACAGGGTTTCACCGTCTTGACCAGGGTAGTCTCCAACTCCTGACCTCAGGTGATCCGCCCGCCTCCACCACAGTTGGACACCACCATGCGTGGCTAATATTTGTGTTTTAGTAAGAGACCAGGTTTCACAATGTTGGCCAGACTGGTCTCCATCTCCAGACCTCGTGATCTGCCCGACTCGGCCTCCTAAAATGCTGGAATTAGAGGTGTAAGCCACTGCACCTGGCCTCGATTTCATTTCCAAACATATTATGGTATTGAACAATCTGGTCTCTGAAAGACATTGATAAATTACTCATTTCAACTCCACCAATCTACTGAAAGTGTATAATAGCGAGATATCTGCCAACAGTGAGCATACATTCAAAACTAAATCAAGCATCCTTTTTATATTTTCAGGATTCCCATTAAATTTTAGTCACAAAATTAAAGGGGAAAGAAAAAAGTAAGGAGCAGAATGATGGAATAGAAGACTCCACCAATCCACTGGAAGCAGTGACTCATGCCTGTAATCCCAGTACTTTGAGGCTGAGGCAGGTGGATCATGAGGTCAGGAGATGGAGACCAGCTTGGCCAACATGGTGAAACCTGGTCTCTTACTAAAATATAAAAAATTAGCCGAGCATGATGGTGTGCACCTGTTATCCGAGCTACTAGGGAGGCTGAGGCAAGGGAACTGCTTGAACCCGGGAGGCAGAGATTGTAGTGAGCTGAGATCATGCCACTGCACTCCATCCTGGTGACAGAAAGACTCCACCGATCACCCCCACTTCTGACAAGGACATCAGTTTAACACAGAGAAAAAAGAAAAACACTTTTATGAGAATCAAAAATCAGATGAGCACTCGTAGTACCTGGTTCTAACTTTACAATGTTGAAAGAGGCACTGAAAAGATAGAAAAAACAGTGAACTGCCTATGCCACCCTGCATCCACCCGTACCTCCTGCAGTGGCAGCATGGAACAGAGAGCATCTCTGGCACTGGAGGAGAGAGAACACAGTAATTGTGGGGCAATGAACTCAGTACTGTCCTGTTAGATCAGAAAGGAAATCTGGATCAAACTCAAACTCAGCTGATGCCCATCCACCGAGGGAGCATTTAAAGCAGCCCTAGCCAGAGGGGAATTACTAGGCCATACGAACTGCAACACTTAGGTGAGTGTTAGTGCTGAACTAGGCCCAGAGACAGTGAACTGGGGGACACATGACATACTGAGACATAAACTGGGGCCGCCAAGAGAATGCTGGCATTTTCCCTTTCCCAACCCCAGGCTGCACAGCTTATGGTTCTAAAAGGGACGCCTTTCTCTTGAGAAGAGGAAAGTGAAGAGTGGGAAGGACTTTGTCTTGCATATTGGATACCAGCTCAACTACAGCAGGATAGGGCACCAGTCAGAGTCATGAGGAACCAGTTCCAGGCCCTAGCTCCCAGGTGCCATTTCTAGACACACCTGCTGCCTTAAAGGAAAAGAGTCAGTCCTGGTAGCATTCAACAGCTGCTAACTGAAAGCACTTGGACCCTGAACAATCAGCCTGGAAACCCAGGTATTATGTCAAGGGCCTTGGGTATGCCTCTGAGACTTGCTGACTTCAGGTACAACATGGCCATAGGGGTATAGAGCACAAAAGCATACTTGTGGTGTCCCCAATTCCAGGACTTGACACTTTGAAGACATTTCTGGGCCTGCCCTGGGGCAGAGGGGAACCCACTACTCTGAAAAGTGAGTCCCAGACCAAGAAACGTTCACCAAAAGCTGACTGAAGAGCCCTTAGGACTTAAGGAAACATTAGCAGCAGCCCGGCAGTACTCCCCATGGTGAGGGGTGGCAATGGCTATGGGGTAAGACTCCTTTGCCTTTGTCTTTACAGGAAGGTAACAGTAGAAAGGACTGTGTCTTGTCATTTGAATGCCAGCTCAGAATAGTACAATAGAACACCAGGTAAACTCATAAAGTTTTTTTTTCCTGTAGTCCCTGACTCCTGAATGGCACCTCTGGATCCATGTGAGGCCTGGGAAACATTGCTGCCCTGAAGGTAAGGACACAGGCTGGCTGGTTTTGCCATCTGCTGATTGTTGTCCCAGGGCTTTGAGAAAACATAGCCAGTAGCCAGGGAGTGGTTACAACAGATGTTGGGTGAAACACAGTGCTGTGCTGGCTTCAGGTCTGACCCAGCACAGTCCCAGTGGTGGTGGCCACAGGGGTGGTTGTGTCACTTCAACTTCAGCTTTAGGTGCCTCAAAAAACAGAGAGAGAGACTGTAGACATTTGGGAGAATCTAAGGGAAGATTACAAGAGTCTCTGCCTGATAATCCAAATAATTCTCCTAGATCTTATCCAAGACCATCAAGGTGGTATCTCTATGAGTTTGCAAGAACCACCGCGTTACTGGGCATGGAGTGCCCAGCAAACAGCTTAGATCACAATACCCAAGTCCTTAAAAATATCTGGAAAGCCTCTTCAAGATGAATGGCTACAAATAACCCAGACAGTAAAGACTACAATAAATATCTAAATATTTAATGCCCAGACTTTAAAGAACATCAAGTAGTATCAACACCATTCAGGAACACAAGACCTGACCAAATGACCTAAATAATCACCAGGAACCAATCATGAAGAAGCAGGAATATGTTAAATTTTAGAAAGATAATTCAAAATCATTCAAACTATGTTGAGGAAACTCAGAGAAATCTAAGATAACAAGGAAAATTCAGAATTCTGTTAGATACATTAAACAAATAAATTGAAATAATTCAAAGGAATCAAGTAGAAATTCTGGAGCTGAAATATGGATTTGGCATAGTGAGGAAAGCATCAGAGTCCTTTAATAGTAAAATTGATTAAGCAGGAGAATTTGTGAATTTGAAGATAGACTATTTGAAAATATGCAGTCAGAGGAGACAAAAGAAAAAGAAAAGAAAACAATGAAGCATGCCTACAGGTTCTGAAAAATAGCCTCAAAGGGAAAAATCTAAGAGTTATTGGTGTTAAAGAGGAGGTAGATAAAAGATGGGAATACAAACCTTATTCAAAGGGATAATAACAGAGAACTTTCCAAACCCAAAGAAAGAAATCAATATCCAAGTACTAGAATGTTATAGAACACTAAGCAGATTTAATCCAAAGAAGAGTACTGCAAAGCATTTACTAATCAAACTCGCAAGTATCTAGGATTAAAATGAAAATCACCCTGAAAGCAGCAAGAGACAAGAAACAAATAACATGCAATGGAATTTCAATACATCTGGCAGCAGACTTTCAGTGGAAGCTTAACAGCTAAGAAGAGAGTAGTAGGACATATTTAAAATACTGAAGGAGAAAACGTTTACCCTGGATTAGTATATCTGGCTAAAATATCCTTCAAACATGGAGAAATAAATACTTTCCCAGACAAACAAAAGCTGAGAGATCATCAACATCAGACCTTTCCTATAAGAAATGCTAAAGGCAATACTTCAATTAGAAAGAAAAGGACGTTAATGAGCAATAAGTAATCATCTGAAGGTGCAAAACTCACTATTAATAGTAAATACAGAGAAAAACACAAATATAATAACACTGTTACTGTGATATATAAACTATTCTTATCCTAAGTAGAAAGAATAATGAACTCATCAAAAATAATAACTATAACGAATTTTCAAAACATAGTACAAAACAATACAATAGAAACTACAAAAAGTTACAAAGAAAGGTGGTGAAATTAAGCCATAAAACTTAAACTTCAAAACTTAAAACATTGTTTTTATTTTCTATTTTCTTATTTGTGTGTTTGTTTATGTATACAGTGTTAAGTTGTTATTATGTTAAAATAATGGGTTATAAGATAGTACTTCCAAGCCTCATGGTTACATTAAACCAAAAAACATGCAATGATTTCACGAAATATAAAAGGCAAGAAACTAAATCATATCAGGAGAGAAAAATCACCTTCACTAAAGGAAGATAGGAATGAAAGAAAGGAGAAACAGAAGACCACAAAACAACCAGAAAACAAATAAAAAAGTGACACAAATAAGTCCTTACTTATCAGTAGCAACATTGAATGTAAATGAACTGAATTCTCCAATCAAAAGACATAGAGTGGCTGAGGGTATTTTTAAAAATAAAAAAAACATTGTTCTATTGCCTACAAGAAACACACTTAACCTATAAAGCCATGCATAGACTGATAATAAAGGGATAGAAAAAGATATTCTAAGCAAATGGGAAGCAAAAAAGAACAGGAGTAGCTATATTTATATCATACAAAATAGATTTTAACACAAAAACTATAAAAGATTAAGAAGGTCTATATACAATGATAAACGGATCAATTCAGTGAGAAGATATAACAATTTCAAATATATACGCAACCAACACCAGAGCACCCAGAAATATAAAGCAAGTATATTAAAGCTGAAGAGAGAGATAGGCCCCAATGCATTAATATCCAAGGACTTCAACATCACACTTGCAACATTGAACAGAACTTTCAGACAGAAAATCAATAAACAATCATTGGACTCAATCTGCACAATACACTAAATGAATCTAATAGATATTTATAACACATTTCATCCAAGGACTGCAGAATACACATTTTTTTCCTCAGCACATGGATCATTTTCAAGGACAGGCCATAAATTAAGTCATAAAACAACTCTTAAAACATTCAAAAAATTGAAATAATGTCAAGCATCTTCTCTGACCACAGTGGAATAAAAATAGAAATTAAAAACAAGAGAAGTATTGGAAACTGTATTAGTTCATTCTCACACTGCTATAAAGAAATATCTTAGCCTGGGTAATTTATAAAGAAAAGAGGTTTAATTGTCTCATAGTTTCACAGGCTGTCCAGGAAACACAGTGTGGGAGACCTCAGGAAACTTGCAATAATGGCAAAAGGTAGAGGGGAAGCAGGCATGTCTTAACATGGCTGGAGCAGGAGAAAGAGGAGATAGGCAGGAAGTGCTACACGCTTTTAAACAATCAGATCTCACATTCACTCACTCACTATCACAAGAACAGCACCCAAAAGAAAATCCACCCTCACAATCCAATCACTTCCCACCAGGCCCCACCCCTAACATTGGAAATTACAATTTGATATGAGATTTGGGTGGGGACATAGACCCAAATCATATAGAGACTATAAAAATGCATGAAAGTTAAACAATATTCTCCTGAATCACCAGTGGGTCAATGAAGAAATTAAGAAGAAAATTGAAAAATTTCTTGAAACAGATGATAATGGAAATACAATACACCAAAACCTATGGGATACAGGAAAAGTAGTACTCAGAGGAAAGCTTATCCCTAAAAGTGTAATATATTAAAAAAAGAAGAAAACCTTGAATAAACAAGCACTCTAATAATGCATCTTAAAGAACTAGAAAAGCAAGAGGAAACCACACCACAAATTAGTAGAAGAAAAGAATAATAAGATCGAATCAAAAATAAATAAATGAAAATGAAGGCCGGGCGAGGTGACTCATGCCTGTAATCCCAGCACTTTGGGAGGCCGAGGCGGGTGGATCACTAGGTCAAGAGTTCGAGACCATCCTGGTTAACGTGGTGAAACCCCGTCTCTACTAAAAATACAAAAATTAGCTGGGCATGGTGGCACATGCCTGTAGTCCCAGCTACTCAGGAGGCTGAGGCAGGAGAATTGCTTGAACCCAGGAGGCGGAGGTTGCGGTGAGCCGAGATCACGCCATTGCACTCCAGTCTGGGTAACAAGAGCGAAACTCCGTCTCAAAAAAAAAAAAAAAATGAAAATGAAAAAACAAAACAAAAGATAAATGACACAAAAAGTTGAGTTTTTAAAAAGTGAAACAAAATTGACAAACCTTAGGCAGACTAACCTGGAAAAAAGAGAAGCAGATAAAAATAAATGCAATCAGAAATGAAAAAGGAGACATTACGATTGATAATGCAAAATTTGAATGATTGTTAGTGGCTTCTATGAGCAATTATATGCCAATGAATTGAAAAATCTAGAAGACACAAATTTCTCAACACTTGCAACTTATCAAGATTGAACGAGGAAGAAATACAAAACCTGAACAGACCAATAACAAGAAATGAGATTGAAGCTGTAATATGTCTCTTACTAAAGAAAAGCTCAGGATCCAATGGCTTCACTCACTGCTGAATTCTACCAAACATTTAAAAAGAAATTCTAACACCTATCCTGCTAAACTATTCTGAAAAATAGAGGAGGAGGGAATACTTCCAAACTCATTTGACGAGGCCAGTGTTATCCTGATACCAAAACCAGACAGACACAGCAAAAAAATAAATAAATAAAATAAAACTACAGGCAAATATCTCTAATGAATATTTATGCAAAAATCCTCAACAAAATACCAGCACACTAAATTCAATAATATATTGGAAATATCACTCATCAGTACCAAGTGGGAATCATCTCTGGGATGCAAGGATTATTCAACAGGCAAAAGTGAATTAATGTGATACATCATATCAACAGAATAAAGAATGAAAACCATATGATCATTCCAACTGATGCTGGAAAAACATTTGCTGAAATTCAACATCTCTTCATGATGAAAATGCTAAAAATACTAGGGTATTACATACCTCAATGTAATGGAAGCTATATATGACATCCACCACAGCTAGTATCATACTAAATGGGAAGAAACTGAAAACCTTTCCTCTAAGATCTGAAACATGAATAGGATGCCCACTGTCACAATTATTATTCAACATATTACTGAAAGTCCTAGCTTTGGTAATCAGACTGGACAGAGATATAAATGGTATCCATACTGGAAAGGAAAAAGCCAAAATCTTGTTTGCAGATTATATGATCTTGTATTTGTAGGAATCTAAAGATTCCAAAAGAAAGCTATTAAAACTGTTAAACAAATTCAGTAAAGTTGAAAGATACAAAGTCAACATAGAAAAATGGCTAGCATTTCTATATACCAACAGTGAACAATATGACAAAGAAATTTTTAAAAAATCCTGTTTACAATAGCTCCACATGAAATTAAATACTGAGGCATTAACTTAGCCAAAGAAGTAAAAAACCTCCCTAATGTAAATTATATAACACTGATGAAAGAAATTGAAGAGGGCACAAAAAAATGAAAAAATATTTCATGTTCATTAATTGGAAGAATCAATATTGTTAAAATATCCATACTATCTAAAGTAATCTACAAATTCAATTCAATCTCTGTCAAAATACCAATGACATTCTTCACAAAAATCGAAAAAAAAATCTTAAAATTTATATGGAATCACAAAAGGCCCAGAATGGCCAAAGATGTCCGAAGCAAAAAGAACAAAGCTGGAGGAATCACCTTACCTGCCTTCAAATTGTACTAGAGTGCTACAGTAATTAAAACATAGTGCTGGCATAAAAATAGACACATAGACCAATGGGACAGAATAGAGAACTCAGAAACAAACCTCCATAACTACAGTGAACTTATTTTTGACAAGAACAGACATTGGGGAAAAGACAGTGTTTTCAATAAATGCGGCTAGAGATACTGGAAATCCATATACAGAAGAATGAAACTAGACCCCTATCTCTCGCCATATGCAAAAATCAAATCAAAATAAACTAAATACTTAGATCTAAGACCTCAAACTATGAAACTATACAAGAAAACATTAGGGAAAATCTCCAGGACATTGGTGTAGGCAAATATATTTTGAGCAATACTCCACAAATACAGGGAACCAAAGCAAAAATGGACAGTTAGGATTGCATCCAATTAAAAAGCTTCTGCACAGCATAGAATACAATCAACAAAGTGAAGAGACAACCCTCAGAACAAGAGAAAATATTTGCAGACTGCCCCTCTGACAAGGAATTAATAACCAGAATATACAAGCAGCTTAAAAACTCTATAGGAAAAATCTAATAATCCAATAAAAAAAA
>PVKV010030203.1:9829-22670 GCA_004027835.1 Alouatta palliata | reverse complement strand
CACAGCACTTTGGGAGGCCGAGGCGGGCGGATCACGAGGTCAAGAGATCGAGACCGTACTGGTTAACATGGTGAAACCCCGTCTCTACTAAAAATACAAAAAAAAAAAAAAAAATAGCTGGGCGTGGTGGTGCGTGCCTGTAGTCCCAGCTACTCGGGAGGCTGAGGCAGGAGAATTGCTTGAACCCGGGCGGCGGAGGTTGCAGTGAGCCGAGGTCGTGCCACTGCACTCCAGCCTGGCGCCTGGTGATGGAGTGAGACTCTGTCTCAAAAAAAAAAAAAAAAAAAAAAAAAAAATGAGAACCCAGGTGATACTGATGATGCCAGTCTGTGAACCACATTTTGAGCAGTACTGTCCTAAATAATCTCTCTTGGGTATTGGAGCAATTTCTTCAAGTCCCAGAATCTACAGTTTCAAGTGTCTGATCTCCTTTACTTTTTAATATAAAAAGTCAAAGAGTTCAGCAGTGGCTAATATTACCTGGGTGTTTCCAAGGATTCTATTCATCTCAAGTCATCAAAAAAAAAAAAAAAAAAAGAAAAAATCTATCATTTCCTTGCTCTGCATCACATAATTTCCTGCTTTTTTAGGGAGAGTGTTGCCGGGGTAGGCAGGAGGCACACTTCCAGAGACCCAGGTACAGGAAGCTGCACATCCAGCACATCCAGAGAGAGCCATTTCAGAAAGCCAGCCTATTCCGCAGGTGATACTGATTTTTCTGATTCCTTTGTGGTAACGCAGGTATGCCAGACGTCAGGAATGGGACACTTTTTACATATTTTCCAGTAGAGCTAAAAATCTGTTGCCAAGAAGAACCATAACACTTACTTACTATGAAGGAATGTCTAGGTACATGGAGGGGCAAGTTCTTCACCTTCAAAAGCAAATCAAAGAACAGTCAGAGAATGCCCATGCTAATGGAAAGGAGCTACTCAAGGTGAGGCCTACTCTCCAGTTTCCAGTGTAAAATATGCCTTAAATGGATCTCTATCTACTTCCTACGCTAATTATTTTCTCATTATAGAATTCATACATGCTTATAACAGACGTTTTTGAAGGCACTTCCCCAAAGTAAGAAAGAAAATATAAATTGTCCATAACTTTACTACTCAGAGATAAGCACTTTTTGTATATTGAGATCCCACTTTTCAAGTATTTTTCTGTGTGCGTGCATGCACATTTCTGTATTTTGTAATTTGCTATTAAGCATATTATGGATAATTTTCTGTCATTAAATTGTTTTTGACATCACAATTTAAAAGGAAGCATGGTATTTTATCTTATAGATATACTACTACATGGTCTAATTATTCTCGGATAAAACTTTTCTAAATGATCTTATTGCCATCGCTGTGATAAAGCATCCTGGTAAATAAATCATTCCACACGACAATTTTAAAAATTCAACTATGTATTAAGCATATTAATACTAGAGTGCTGGGGCACAAGAGTGAGCAAATTAAACACCTCCAAGAGTTTACAACGCGGGAATGGCAAGCACCCTAAGAGAATAAAGGGCTAAACCTCTGGTGTTGGGTTGACACATTTGCCTTGTTCTTGTAAACACTGAGCACAGGTCTATTAGCTTTCTACTGCTCTGTCACTCATTACCACAAAGTTAACAGCTTAAAACAACACCCACTTCTTGACCGAGTCTTGCTGTCACCCAGGCTGAAGTACAGTGATACAATCTCGGCTCACTACAACCTCTGCCTCCCAGGCTCAAGCAATTCTCATGCCTCAGCCTCCCAAGTAGCTGGGATTAAGCACCACCATGACTGGCTAATTTTTGTATTTTTAGTAGAGATGGGGTTTCACCACGTGAAGATTAGATTTGAACTCCTGACCTCAAGTGATTCACCCACCTCAGCCTCCCAAACTGCTGGGATTACAGGTGTGAGCCACCGTGCCAGGCCCAAAACAACACCCACTTCTTAACTCACAGTATGGCAGGTCCAAAGCCTCAGTGGTCTGGTCTGGGATCTCTGCTTAGGAGATGTATTTACATAAGCAGAAATAATTGAATATATTGTTGCTGTTGTCATTTTGAATAAACTGTCATCTGTTACAATAAGAAAAGGAAAATTTTAATTTTACCTCCACTTACTCCTTCTTCAATGCTCTTTTTTATGTAGATCTAAGTTTCTGACCTATATATTTTCCTTCTCTCTAAAAAATTTCTTTAACATTTCTTGCAAGTCAAGGCTATTAGCAACAACTTCCTTCAATTTTGGTTTGTCTGAGAAGTCTTTATTTTGTCTTCAATTTTGAAGGATAATTTCACTGGGTAAAGAATTCTAGGGATTTTTTTCCTGTCAACATGTCATGGCACTGTCTTTTTGCCTGCATGGTTTCTGAGGAAAAGTTTAACTCATTTTTGTTTTTTGTTCCTCTCTAGCAACCCCTTGGGCTTCGTTCAAAATTTTTTCTTTTTCTTTTTTTTGAAATGGAGTCTCCCTCTGTCACCTAGGCTGGAGTGCAGTGGTGCGATCTTGGCTCACTGCAACCTCCACCTCCTGGGTATGCCTTGTAATTTTTCCTGATAGCCAGACATGATGTACCAGATAAAGAGACTTTGTCTAAATACGTCTTTAGTAATGTGATGGTAAGGTGTGAGGAGAGGGAACACATTCTACAGTCCTGTGATTAGGTCTCAGTCTTTTAGTAAGCCTATTCCTCTGGACTAAGAACTTCACAAGTGCTTTTCATTCCCCTCTTCCTTAGGTGGGACCCAATGGCTAGATCTGGCTTTAGTTGGGTATTCATCTCCCCCAAGATCGGTTAGGATCTATTAAAACTCCTGGAGGGTAGGCTCTGGTTACATAGTTTCTCCTGAGGGCAAATCTCGTTAAGAAGAATGGAGTATTCTGGCGTATTTCAAAATGATTCCTTTTCCTCTTCCTCTGCTGAAAGAATGAAGGATTTTTTTTTTCTTCCAATATTTACTGAGAGATCCTGGTTGAGCTTCTGGAGGTAAAACACTCAAAACTGTGGGGGCTCACCTGAAGGTGTTTGGGGTTTTTTATGTCTAAATTTTTTTTTTTTTTTTTTGGGAGACAGAGTCTCACTCTGCTGCCCAGGCTGGAGTGCAATGGCACTATCTTGGCTCACTGCAACCTACGCCTTGTGGGTTCAAGCAATTCTCGTGCCTCAGCCTCCTAAGTAGCTGGGATTATAGGTGTCTGCTATCATGCCTGGCTAATTTTTGTATTTTTGTAGAGATGGGGTTTCACCATGTTGGCCAGGCTGGTCTTGAACTCCTGACATCAGTGATCTGCTCACCTCAGCCTCCCAAAGTGTTGGGATTACAGGCATGAGCCACGGCACCCAGTCTAACTTTTTTTTATTGTCATCCAAATACACACAGCATAAAATTTAACATCTTAATCATGTGTAAGTATGCAGTTCCGTGATATTAAATACATTTATAATGTGTATCCATCTCTGCCTTCCATCTCCATAACTGTCTTCATCTTGTAAAATAGAAACTCTATACTCATTAATTGTATGTTTGTTAGTTGGTTTATTGTGTTGTCCAAGACCACTATGTCTTATCTTTTGTAAAATTGTTCTATCCATTATTGCTAGTGAAGTCTCCAACTATTATAGAATAGTTCTACTATAGAACTATTATAGAAATGTCTATTTCTACCTACATAACAGAACTATTATAGAACTATTTCTACCTTCAATTTTGTCAGTTTTTGCTTCACATATATTGATGATCTTATTAGATATATATTTATAGTTGTTGTATCTTTTTGCTGTATTAGAACTTTTATTAATATATAATATTATTATTTGCTTCTTGTAGGTTTTTTTCTGATTTAAAGTTTATTTTGTCTGACACTTATAGCCACTCTTATTCTCTTTGGGTTACTATTTGTATGAATCTTTTTTCTATCTTTTCACTATCCATCTATTTGTGTCTTTGGATCTAAAGTGAGTCTCTTTTAGTATGTAATTAGATCATGTTTTTTAAAAATCCATTCTGCCAATTTGGTTCTGAGAGTTTAATGCAATTACATTTAAAGTAATTACTGATGAAGAGAGAATTGCTTGTATCATTTTGCCATTTGTTTTCAATATGCCTTCCAGCTTTTTTGTTCCTCATTTCCTGAACTACTATCTTCTTTGCATTTAATTTTTCACAGTGAAACATTTAAGTTCTTTCCTCATTTTCTTTTGTATAGATCCTATAGCTATTTTCCTTATGGTTACCATGAGGATTACATTTAGCGTCCTAAAGTTAACTTCAGTAACACACACAAAACTCTGCTCCTTTAAATAGCTTTCCACCCCTTTCGGTTGTTGACGTCACAGAATTACATTTTTATACATTGTGTCTCCCAAAACATAAATGAATAATCATTTTAAATGATTAGTTTCTTGAACTATGTAGAAAACAAAATGTGGAGTCACAACCCAGTTACAATAATACTAGCTTTTGAGCTAGTAATTTCTCCCTCATCTTTGAAGGACACTTGCTAGATAGAAGACTCTTGGTTGATGGGATTTTTTTCTTTTAACACTTTGAATATATTGGCCCACTGCCTTCTGACTTCTAAATTTTCTGATAAGGAATCTGCTGGTAATGTTATTGAAGATGTCTTGTATGTGATTTGTTGCTTCTCTCACTGCTTTCAAGATTTCGTGTCTTTTGCTTTCAAAAGTGATTATAATGTGTCTTAGTGTGGATCTCTTCGTTTATCTTACTTGGAGTTTGTTGAGCTTTTGGGGTATTTATATTTATATCTTTTATCAAATTTGGAAAGTTTTCAACCATTATTTCTTCAAATATTCTTTCTAGCTCTTTCTCTTCTTCTTCAGGGACTTCCACAATGCATTTATTGGTTCACTTGTTGGTGTTCCACAAGTCCCTTAGACTCTGTTAACTTTTCTTCAATCTTTTTTCTTTCTGTTCCTCAGATTCAATAATTTCCATTATCATACCTTCAAGTTTGCTGCCGGTTTAACTTTGCCTTTGAATCCCTCTAGTGATTTTTCAATTTTAGTTATTGTTCTTTTCACCTCCAGAATTTCTTTTTGGGGTGGAGAGAAAAATAAAGTTGGTGGGGGGGGGAAGGGCAATAGCCCTTTAAATCCTCTGGAAGTCACTTCAACTGGAGAGGGAGGGGCTTCCAATGACAGGGAGAAGTACAGCAATGGCTGCCTACCTCCTTGTCTCTACCTCTTCCATCAGAAGCAGCAATTGGTGATCAGAGCACCAATTCCTGATATCTCACACAGGGTTCTTTTTGCCCACCTTTGTTCCCACAAGTTGTGTGCAGGTTCTTCAGGAGCACGTGCACAACTGTCTGCCACAGGTTTTGAGGTAGGGGCACAGGCAGCTGTTCTAAGAGCTGAAACTGAAATTAACCTCAGTTTACCATCCAAGTCTTCCTCTGGCATTTACAAGTCTTCAGTAGACTCCAGAGTTCTAAAATAGTTACATTCTGACGGATTCTGCCAGTGTAATGATAGCCTAGGTGGGGATACAGATAGTTGGTACTTCCTATCTGCCATCTTCCCAGAATTGTCTTCTCCATAGAGTTTTTAACTCCCAGACCTGTCCACTCTGAGTTTGTAGCAATTCATCAATTACAGCTCAGGTTTTCCTAGCCTGGCACTGATTCCCACAGTGGTTTCCACTTGTGAATCTCTGTCTGTCTCTACAGTCTTTGGAGCAGCAGTCTGCCCTGTGTTCTCACTTCTCTTATGGATCCAAGAACAATTGTTGATCTTTCAGTCTGTTCAGCTTTTTACTTGATTCTAGGACTAAGTGGTTACTTCCAAGCTCCTTACATGCAGAAATGGCCAATTTTTTTCCTAATTTTTCAACAATTAACTTGTACTGCTTTGATAATCATAATCATCAAAATTATTATTTTTTTCTTGGAGATGGAGTCTCACTCTGTCATCCAGGCTGGAGCGCAGTGGCACAATCTTGGCTAACTGCAACCTCTGCCTCCCAGGTTCAAGCGATTCTCCTGCCTAAGCCTCCCAAGTAGCTGGGATTACAGGTGTGCACCACCACAACCAGCTAATTTTTGTATTTTTAGTAGAGACGGGGTTTCACCATGTTGGTCAGGCTTGTCTCAAACTCCTGACCTCAGGTGATCCACCTGCCTCAGCCTCCCAAATTGCTGAGATTATAGGAGTGAGCCACCGCATCCGGCCATCAAAATAATTTTTAAAAAAAAGTTATTGCAGAGAAGCAATGATGGGATCTCTCATGTCAATTCCTGATCTCAGTGGACCATGGGGGCTACTCCACCTGACATATATTATCTCCAATACCTACTATGTATGTCTCTATAATGTATTTTCTCACTTGATTGCTTAAATGCTTGAAATGTTCCCAAATCATCTGTGAAGGAAATAACTTACAGTCAAGGACCCTGTTTGATTCTAATATACTGTTGTGGTTTTTTTTTTTTTCTTTAGAACTTGGAGAATCTGGTGGGTCAAAATACCACTGGCCCTGTCTTTCACCCAAGGCTCTACCACCTGATGGCTTATGTCTGTATATTAATGGGAGATGGGCAGAACTGTCGCCTCTTTCTGAACAAAGCCTTGCAGCTCTCTGAAACACAGGGGAATGTGCTGGAGAAATGCTGGCTGCAAATGAGCAAAGTATGTATCATCAGCTAGCAAGCTGGGGTGGGAGATGCTCACCCATATAAAGAAGCCCCAGAAGCCCATTGCCTGGTTAGGTTTCACCAGGCACGGAAGGTCATTGGCTTAGTCTGTCCAGGCTGCAGTAACAAAATATCTTAGACTGGGTCATTGATAAACAGTAGAAAATTACTGCACAGTTTTGGAAGCTGGAAGTCCAAGACCAAGGCACTGGAGATTCGATGTCTGGTGAGTGTCCATTCCTCACAGATGGTGCCTTTTGCTGTGTCCTTGCATGTCAAAAGGATGGAAAAGGAAAATTTGCTCCTTCCAGCCTTTTTATAAGGATGCTAATACTGTCCATGAGGGCACAGCCCTCATGATCTAATTACCTCCCAAAGACCCACCTCTTAATACCATCACCTTGGGGGTTAATTTGCAACATAAGAATTTCAAGAGATGCCAACATTCAGACCACAGCAATCACCATAGGCCTTTCTGGATTCTTACCAGAACACGTGACGTGCCCAGAGCTCAGGTTTGTGAGCTTCCTCTTCCCCTTTAAGTTCTCATGGACTCTCTCCCTCATCCAAATCCCCCTTAGCATGCCCTCTCTCTGCCCTTCTCTGTGGCCACTTTCCATTTGTGTTACATCTGTCTGCATGTCTTTCCTCTCCTTGAGAATGTGAACTCTTTGAAAGCAAAAACCATACTTAATGCCTAGCACAGAGCCTTATATTCAGCTTTGCTGAATAAGTGAATGAATGTATAAGTATGTGTGTTTATTTAAAGAGGGATGTGTCGGCCAGGTGTGGTGGCTCACGCCTGTAATCCCAGCACTTTGGGAGGCCGAGGCGGGTGGATCACGAGGTCAAGAGATCGAGACCATCCTGGTCAACATGGTGAAACCCCGTCTCTACTAAAGATACAAAAATTAGCTGGGCATGCTGGCACGTGCCTGTAGTCCCAGCTACTCGGGAGGCTGAGGCAGGAGAATTGCTTGAACCCAGGAGGCGGAGGTTGCGGTGAGCCGAGATGGCGCCATTGCACTCCAGCCTGGGTAACAAGAGCAAAACTCCGTCTCAAAAAAAAAAAAAGAGGGATGTGTCAGTATCCTAGTTTGGATAGCAAGATTCATTTTTGTCTATGGGTTCACATGGTTTTGAAAGCTAAAGGACAGTTTGCCTTATTTGATATTGGACTAACCCTGATTACAAAAGTCAAGAAGTGCTAGTGATTTCTTCTGTTTCCCTTCTCTCAGGAGTGCTGGTACTCAACCTCTGAGTTAAAAGAAGACCAATGGCTTCAGACGATCTTGAGTCTCCCATCATGGGAAAAAATTGTAACAGGCAGGGTAAACATTCAGAGTATTCAAAAAAACAAATTCCTGATGCGAGTTGATATCGTGGACAATCATTTCTAACACATCAAAGAAAAAAGATTTTAGTAAGCACTATGTCCTTGTGATGATTATTGACCTTTCTCTGTGGCTGGCCCCCTCCAGGTTCCTACATAAGCTCTTCTGTTCCAGGCATAGACCAGACGTGTTGATTTCTTCTCTTTCTGGTCAAAAAGGGTCAGGACTGTCATGCTTTACTTCCTCCTAACATTACAAAAATTTCCCTTACCATTCATGTTGTTTTAGCTTGATCTATTTCAGCCCACGCAAAGTTGTAGCATATGAGAAGTTATCAATCTCAAGATGGTATAACATCACGTGTTGCAAGAGACATATTTCTAGTTAGTATATTAACTGAAACTATGTATTTTTAAATATCCAGTTGTTAAGTCTTTTGGAGGTAGCACAGTATTATAAATAGCAAACATTTGTCATGGTCTATAAAGACAGAATAAGAAAAGATACATGTTTGTAGGACCTGGCTGCAGCTTCCAAAGCCAGGGTGATGTCTTAGCCCCTCTCACCATGTGCATCAAATATCAAATCAATTTTTAATATCAGATAAATATGTTTAATACAAAATAATGATCAAGTTTTAAAAATTAACATTAATAATTTTTATGTAAGTATCTTTTACATATTTAGAGTCTGCTTTTTCTTTTATATTTAAGAAATAACATTCATCTTCATCATTTCCCAGATGCAAAAGCAAAGCTGTGCATTTTTTCTCCTGGTAACATAACTGAGTTCCACAAAGGAGGTTGGACAGACTCAGATGGTTCCACGAGGTTAACCACAGAGCCCTGCTGGCCTGGCATGGAGGGAAGAGCTCCAAGCTAAGAAATCAGAACATTAGGTTCGAACATAAGCTCTGCCATAGACACACTTGATTCCTGCCTAATACATGTTCCCTGCCTGATAAACATAACCTCCCAATTTTAGTGCACTTTCGTGAGTATTGAATAAAATAGTGAAAGTTAAAAAGTGTTGAAAATTACAATGTGCCATACAAATAAAAAGAAACTAATATTAGACAGATGATTGATTTTAAAATCAACACAACAAATACTAAACTTTGATTAAGTGCTGTCCCCTTCAAAGCTGTCATCCTGGAAGCTGCGTGCTCTCCCCGTGCTGCAACATGGAAATCCCTTGCTTTCCAATTGCCTTATTTTGTACTTTATTCATTCTCTCACTTATTCATTCCACTAACATTTTCCAACTTATTACCATGTACTAATCCCTGATTAAGTACTGGAGATTAAGATATAAAAACATGAGGGACACAATTCTTGACCTCAGCAAGCTCACTTGTCCAATAGACGAAACAGATGCACACATAAACCTCACTGAGCCTGTTCTACTGTAATATAATAGAGCTGTGTTCAAATCCTGCATGGTGGAAGGAGTGACGCATACAAAACCTGGACATCTCGAAGACTCAGCTGAACTGCCTGAGTTCAGATTTATTTCAATTACATTGTCATAATAAGCTAATGCCTTAATCATAACAATTCCTTACATTCGTACAACTCTTTAAAGAGTTCTGGGACCTGCTCTTATCTTCTCCCTGCAAACCCTGAATGGTGAGAATGGCAGATGCTTTGGCTTGCCTGAGATTATCTGGCCAGTAAGTGGCTGAACTCGAGCCTAAATCCAGAAACTGTGTGTCCTTGTCCAAGCATATACAAATCTGCTTTTCTGGCTCTCTGTCTGGGCTTCTGCAAACCATCAGGAAACAGTGTTTTCTGTCTTAAAAATCGTTTTGACCATCTAAAGATTCAAGTTCCCTTTAGCTTCCACAAAATGAACCTAGTTCTACTCTTTGGAATCATACAGAATACATTTAAACTTGTTCCTCGCTGACCCCTTCAAAGCCTTGAACATACCTCTCATGGTTCTCTTGAGCCTTCTCCAAGCTAAATATCTCTGGTTCTTTCTGCTTCTTCTACCATCTCCTTGTTTTCGGTTCTCTCAGTATCCTGGTCACTTGTCTCTGAATATATTCACATTTATCTCTATTTCACTTACATATGAGCTATAGAATGGCCAATTTGGAATATGAGAGGGCTCTTACTTCTTTTATTCTACCTGGAAGAGTCCTAGTAGAGCTACTTATGCGTCTTCACTTTTTTTTTTTTTTTTTTGGAGACAGAGTCTCACTGTCACCCAGGCTGCAGTGCAGTGGTGAGATCTCAGCTCACAGCAACCTCCACCTCCCAGGTTCAATAGATTCTCCTGCCTCAGCCTCCGGAGTAACTGGGACTACAGGTATGCTAATTTTTGTATTTTTAGTAGAGACGGCGTTTCACCATGTTGGTCAGGCTAGTCTTGAACTCCTGACCTCGTGATCTGCCCGCCTCGGCCTCCCAAAGTGCTGGGACTACAGGTGTGAGCCACCACGCCCGGCCACACCTTCACTTTTTTGGCAGCCATTTTTGGAGTCATTGTGGATATATTCCAATTATCTGGAAGATAATCCCAAGTTGGCTACTTAACTATCTGTGCCTTAGTTTCCTCATCTGTAAGTGGAAATAATAGTACATACAGCATGGAGTTTTGTGGAGGGTTTTTTTTTTTTTTTTTTTTTTTAGAATTACAATGAAAAACACTGCCTAGGACTGGGTGCAGTGTCTCACGACTGTAATTTCAGCACTTTGGGAGGTTGAGGCCAGTGGATTGCTTGAGCTGAGGAGTTCAAGACCAGCCTGAGCAACACGATGAAACCCTGACCCTACCAAAAAAATACAAAAGTTAACTGGTTGTGGTGGCACATGCCTACAGTCCCAGCTACTTGGGAGGCTGAGGTGGGACGATTGCTTGAACCTGGGAGATGGAGGTTGCAGTGAGCAGAGACTGTGCTATCGTACTCCAGCCTGGGCAAAGAGTGAGAACGTCTCAAAAAATTTTTAAAAAAACACTGCCTGGTATACAGAAGGAGATCAATAAGCATTAGCCTTTAATACTGTCACATGTATTCTAACAAGTTCTCCCTATCCTGTACTTAGTTTTTTTTTTTTTTTTTTTTTTTTTTACTTTAAAGAGAACAGATGGTGCAGACAGGAAACAAGCCCATTGTGGTCCACTATTAGCCAGAGAGAGAGAAGTAAACTAAAACGTGTCTAAATGCTAACGGGCAAAGGAAGGTAGGCCTTTGGGCACTCTCTCTGGATGGTGGCCTTTATCTCTAGCATATGCCTTCCTTATTGGGTTATACTTGTTCCTTCTCTTGAAATATCCTGCTCCCTGTGCTAAGCCTTCCTGGTGGTAACTGCAGGCAGTGATCACAATAGAGTCAAGTCATCACCTTGGAGTTTAGCATCCTCTGGTTGCCGTTCTGCATTGCTTGACCATAGACTCAGGGGACAGTACACTGGGGTTCTGCCCCTACCACCTGAGTCTGGTTCATACTCAGCTGCCCTACAGCTGCTGAAAGCGTGAGTCCCACCCCCGTGCCCTTTGTGAACTGCAGGCAAGTATTCATATTTCCTGTAACTCAACACCACCAGGCTTCCCTGTGATTTTGATTCTATGGGTAGATAGTGCTAATGAGAGTGAGGATTTCTGAAACTAATCATTTATCTCCCAAATTACTAAAAAACTAAAGCATACCACACACCTATGAGAATGGCCAAAATCAAACACCAAATACTGGCAAGGGCGTGGAGTGACAGGAACTCTCACTCATGGCTGCAGGGAATGTGAAGTGGTGCAGCCACTTTGGAAGACAGTTTTACAGTTTCTTACCAAACCAGACATACTCTTACCATACAATTCAGCAGTTGTGCTTTTTGGCATGTACCCAAATGAACTGAAAACTGATATCCACACAAAACCCTGCACAGGGACGTTTACAGCAACTTTATAATTACCGAAACTTGGAAGCCACCAAGATGTCCCTTAGTAAGTGAATGGATAAACTGTGGTCAATCCAGACAATGGAATGTTATTCAGCACTAAAAAGAAATCAGCTATCAAGCCATGAAAAGACAGAGAAGAACCTTAAATGCACATTACTGAGTGAAAGGAGCCAGTCTGAAAAGGCTACATGCTCTATGGTTCCAACGATATGACATTCTGGAAAAGGCAAAACTATGGAGACAATGGTTGCCAGAGGGGTGGGAGGAGGAGAGATGAACAGGAGGAACACAGGGGATTTTTAGGGCAGTGAAATGATTTTGAAGAGGGATACACATCATTATACATCTGTTCAAACTGTAGAATGTATAACAGCAGAACGACTCATTTATTTATTTATTTATTTTTGAGACAGAGTCTTGCTCTGCCGCCAGGCTGTAGTGCAATGGCGCAACCTTGGCTCACTGCAACCTCTGCCTCCTGGGTTCATGCGATTCTCCTACCTCAGCCTCCTGAGTAGCTGGGATTACAGGTGCACACCACCACATCTGGATAATTTTTTGTATTTTTAGTACAGACGGGGTTTCACCATGTTGGCCAAATTGGCCTCGAGCCCCTGCCCTCAAGATCCGCCCGCCTTGGCCTCCCACAGTGCTGGGAAGCAGAATGACTCTTAATATAAACTATGGACTTTGGGTCAAAATGCTGTGTCAATGTTGGTTCATCAATTGTAACCAACGTACCACTCTGGTAGGAAATGCTGTTAGCAGGTGAGGCTGTGAGTATGTGGGATCAGGGGGAATATGGAAATTCTCTACCTTTCACTTAATTTTGCTATGAGTTTAAAACTGCTCCATAAATAAAGTTTATTAATTAAAAAAATACCTAAGGCATATGTTGACCAGCTCCCTTTCCCTCCACAGAGCTAGGCTGCCTCATTCCCCAGTGCTTCCCTGCCCTGGAAGT
>PVKV010030202.1:0-22570 GCA_004027835.1 Alouatta palliata | reverse complement strand
TTTTTTTTTTAAATATATATACTTTTTATTGCATTTTAGGTTTGGGGGTACATGTGAAGAACATGCAAGATTGTTACATAGGTATAGGTACACACATGGCAGTGTGATTTGCTGCCTTCCTCCCCATCACCTGTATCTGTTATTTCTCCCCATGCTATCCCTCCCCAACTCCCCACCCCCTGCTGTCCCTCCCCTTTTTCCCCCCCGACAGACCCCAGTGTGAGATGCTCCCCTCCCTGTGTCCATGTGTTCTCATTGTTCAACACCGGTCCTCAGAACCTTTAAAACAGTAATGTTCAATTTGAATTTAAAAGAGGAGAAAGCATATGTCTTTTTCCCACCCATAGTTAACTATAGAATCTCCCCCAGGCTGCCTTCCTATCCCAACACAAGAATGCTGTAGGCTCCCTTTCTAATGAACTGACTGTGTAAATAGTGGTTGAAAGTACTGTGTGCCAAAAGGTAGGGTAACTGCCATTTATCAGCCACTCACTATGTACCAAGTACTTTTACAAATATTATTTTATGTATCTTTTTCGTCTTTATGAGGTGGTCTTTTGATCTATATTTGTATGTTGAAGAACTTGAGGTTCAGGTAGGTTAAGAAACAGTTTGTAGGGGCATAGCCTGTAGTCAAATCTACACCTGTCAAGCCCCAGTTGTTCCCTGCACTTCCCTGTGTGTATTGAGGTGATATAGCAACAGTGATCCAGAAATTATGCTCTTAGCTCAAAGACTTGAGCTAATAGCGTAATATTCTCTGGATCACTCTGACTGCAGCGAAACCTGTACACAGCCAGCTCAAGACAACATGGTGGCTCATCACTAGTGATATTTCCTACCCATTACTCTTTTTTTCCTGCTTTTTTGGGATTTCTGTAATGGTTTCCTTGATCTTCTGGGAAAGTATTTTTTTTCTGAGTCTGTGTCTTGATTCATAACAGTACATCTTCCAGCATTTGGTTCCTTTTGAATGGAAATTTTCCCAACAGACAGGAGAAAGCCTAAGTGTGTGGCAGTGTAATAAGTTGCTATTGGTGTCCACATCTTGGATGCATTCCCTTGACATCTGAGTTATGCGCAGTGTTTTGTTTATGCTGTTTGTTTTGTAACAGAGTCAGTGGTGGCTGTCTGGAAAGAGTGAAGGCATTGGAGTCCAGCAGTTTACCATGTGAATTCTAGATCCAGAACTTACTTATTGTGAGGCCCTGGACATGTTATTTAAGTCCCTAACTCTCAATTTTCTCGCCTTTCTTGCAAGGTAGTTGGAAGATTACATTAGATGATATATGCATGATCGCTGGTACATGGTAGAAGTTCAATGAATGGTAAAAATTTTTGCTGTTATTATTGGGTCTATACATTCCTGGGCCCTTCCTTTATATATCAGAATAGCTCTTCTTTGCTGCCTTTGGTAAAATGGAAATCAAAGGAATCTTCATGATTATTCATGGTGGGGAGAGTCATCTGGTGGTCTGTAATCTTCTCTGGATCTCCTCTTTTGACAATGAAAGAACAAGTTCTTAACCAGGTGATATAGCAGGAGGCACTCCTGACCCTTTTCTTCCATGGGCTGAGCATAATTGAAGTTTTGTGTAGGTTTAACCTAAAGCTCTTCTGCAAATGGGTAACATGCAATCAATTTCAAAGCCCAGGACTATGGCTTTACCTAGCAAATCTGTTTCCTGTACCTTAGATCTGGTTTAGGATATCCCATGGGGATGTATTAAACCCTTTAACCTTTAGTTTGCCCACTGCCCCCTTCTCTGTCTTCAAAATCATGTTTTTATCATTCCTGCTGTCTCTAACACTGGCCTTGGAATTTTCTACTTTTCAGTATAAATAGATTATCAGCTCTGTCTTTTTTTGTGTGTTTTGCAAATGTTGTCTCTGTAGGTTGCAGCTAATTATTAAAAGGATTTTCCTTTGTTCACTCATTGATTGCCTCAAAATTGGTGACAGGATAACTCTAGTCCTTTTGATGGAAGTCAGAGAAGGATAGGATGTTGTAGGCCCTGTTTTACAATTTTTAAGCCAAGCTTGCTATGTCTTCACCTGCTTGAGTTTCCTAAAAAGGAAAATAAAATGCATGCCTCAAAACAGGGGCTTTCTAGAAACCTAGCAACCATAAATGAAAGCCAGTCAGATTTGCAAATAAAACATTTATCTGACAAAATCGTGGGGATAATTTGATTTAACAATAACACTCTTGATAGGATACAAATGCAGAACACACCCATGTTCCGTCATTGAGTGGCACCATTACCAGTAACCAAACACCCACCACCAGAACAACAGTTGAACTCCACAATTTCCTATGTGAACTGTTCTGTAGGAGAATTGAAAGAGGAGGTGGTCACTGTTAAAATAAAATTTGTAAGTGCAAAAATTATTTCGCAGAATACATTTAAAAAGAAAGTAAAATGAGAGAAAGGATGAGACTTGTGTCAACATTTCAGAGGAGAAATGAAGCAAAGAAACACCTGAAAGAAGTCACAGAAATTTAGGGTGAATTGATGAGAACCGATGAGAAGATAACCAATATTTTCAGGTGGGAGAAGATGACAAGAGGGACAAGTATATAAAATCAATCCCAATTTCTCTTTCTCTCTAAAAATTAGTTCTAAGAGAATAAGAACATTTAGGAAATATGCAATATAAGTGCTAAACAAGTCTGAAAAGAGAAGGTACATACTGATTTAAAAGTAAAAAACATGATCTAGAACTAAGAGCAATAAATTATCTCAGCAAAGCTAAGATCCTGTGGTGGAGAAAGAGGGAGAAATAGACTCATCTTATTAGGGTGGAACAAAGAGAGGCAGTAGAGTGTCTTGGTGAAGGAAATTGTATTTTGTTTTCTCATAAGATTAGAATTTTTTTTTTATTATGAGAACAGGGAAAAAGAAGGTGGTCACTATGAAACACAATATAATAAAACTTCCAAATAAATAAGAGGAAATAAAGTTAATGGCAATTCGATCAAATCAGCAAACACAAAAAGAAAATGAAGAAGACAATGTAAAATATCAGCCTAAATCTGAAGAACATGATAACTTTCTGTGAAAAAAAGATTGCTGCAGAGGGATGCTTATTTTCACCATTCTCGCGTTGCTAAAGAAACTTTACTGAGGAATAATACACATGAAAATATGCATCCATTTTAAGTGCACAGAATGGTGGATTTTGACAAATGTGTACATCTGTGTAACACACAACCAAGATATTGAATATTTCCGTCACCCTGAATACTTCTGTGTTCCTTTCCAGCCAATGTCTACTTTATGAAAAGAATAAATCATTATGAAAAGAATAAATCAAATCATCTCACAAAATATAAGCAGACCAGTTTGAGTCTTTTCTTCTAAAAGACAAAGATTTTTCAAATTGGGTTAAAACACAGAAATGAACTGTATTCTTGTATATGTTTAAAAAGGGATAAAGTAGCATAGAAAATTAAGGTGGATCAAAGAGATACAAAAGCAAAAGGGCAAATGCAAACACAAAGCAGAAGAGACAACATCTGACGTGGGAATCCAAGGTTACACACATTGAATAAAATAACAAGACATTATGCAAATACAACAATTTATGAGGTTCTATATAAATAACATATAAATTAATTTGTCCACCAAGCATTTAATTTATAAATGACCATAAATTAAACCTTAAAATATTAAGAAGTAATGATTTTATAAGGCATATTATTTGACCATAATTCAACAAAATTGGAAGTAAATAATAAAAAGGTGACAAATAATCTTTTGTTTTTGGGAAGTCTGAAATATTCTGCTGGATAAAACCATGGAACAAAAAAATTTAAGAGAGAAATCATAAGCTACAAAAACAGTGGAATGAAAAATAGGACCAAATTCCATGAGATGTAGAGACACACACAGAGAAAATTTTAGAGTCTGAAAGATCTCTCTTATATCTTCATCATTAATGAAGAAAGAAAAATTATTACTCATTTTCAGAAATCAATAAAATGTCAAATAAAACAACAAGAAACCAAAAGGAAGGAATTAATCAAGACAAAATCTCACTTAAAAGAAATAAAAATGAAACAGCAATAGTGAAACAATTCAAGAGTCGATTGCTTAAAAGTCTGCTAAAAATAGATAAACTCACTGTGAGAGTGATTAAGGAAAAAGAGAGTTCAACAGTTAGTAAAGAGTAAGATGAAAGAACTTTAGGAAACTATGCCACACACCTCCAGAGGGAGCCATGTTCTGCCCAGACCCCCTTCAGGACTGGGACACTCCTTCACTAATTGTGGGAAATGTTGGTGGCTTATGGCTTACAACTGTGTCTCTCTCCAGAAATTGCTTTTGGTCAAGGGGACTGTCTTGTCTAAGCTACCAGCCAATGTATAATACATTGTCCAATGTGTACTGGGGACAACTCATATCTCTCTTCATCCTGCAAGGCTGATTGTCTATTTACCAGATACAGTTATTTCAGGTATTTTGTCTAATTTTATAAATCTTGATAGCATTATAGTGAATCTGGTATCTTTTACTATTTATTTTATGACTGGAAGTCAGAGCCCTCATCATCCTTATTAAATATATATTTTTAAGACCGGGAAGTGGCTCACGTCTGTAATCCCAGCACTTTGGGAGGCTGAGGCGGGTGGATTATGAGGTCGGGAGTTTGAGACCAGTTTGACCAACATGGTGAAACTCCATCTCTACTAAAAATACAAAAATTTGCTGGGTGTGGTGGTGGGAGCTTGTAATCCCAGTTGCTTGGGAGATTGAGGCAGGAGAATAGACAGAAGAATCGTTTGGATTCGGGAGGTGGAGGTTGCAGTGAGCTGAGATTGCACCATTACACTTCAGCCTGGGTAACAGGGTAAGCCTCTGTTTCCAAAAAAAAAGTTGTAAAGAAAATTCTTTAAAAATAAAATAAAATAAGTTTATTTTTATATAAAAATAAAATGATATTTGTTTTATTATTCATAAAAAATAAAATGAAATAACTCTCTCAAAAAAAGTTGAGAATATTCTATAAAAATAAAATGAAATAAGTAGTTATTGATAATGAAATATAGGTAAAAATAAGACAACGCTGTCCCTGCTGATGTTTAGTTTGTTTATTAAAAAAATAAAATCAAAAAAATCTGGGCCTAGTACAGTGGTTCACGCCTATAATCCCAGCACTTTGGGAGGTCAATGTGGGAAGATCACTTGAGGCCAGGAGTTGTAGACCCAGTCTGGGCAGCATAATGAGACCCCTTTCCCATGTGGTGGTATGTGCCTCTATTTCAGTTACTCAGGAGGATGAGGTCAGATGATCACTTGAGCCCAGGAGTTCAAGGCTGTAGTGACCAATGATCCTGCCACTACACTTCAGCTAGGGTGACAGAGTGAGACCTTGTCTTAAAACAAAAACAATCCCTCCACTAAAAAAAACCCTCTAGGGAACCTCCTAGCAATATTTTATGTAGTAAGATAATTTAGGAATTTGCATAAATATAAGATAAAAATATAACATTAATTGTTTTTATCTTTGTCCAGCAATAAACAACTAGACATGGATATGGTAAGATATACTGCTTTTAGTAGCAACAACATCTATAAAATATTTAAGAATAAATTTGAAAAGGAAGATCAGGACTTAAAGGAAGAAAACTGAAAATCCTCTTGGTAGACTAAAAAAATGGCTAAGCACTTCCTTTGTTTTAGTCACTATTCTAACTGATTTGCATGTATTAACTCATTTAATCTTCCTAGAAACCCTGAAAGGATATTATTATTATTTTCATTTCATGGATGAGATAATTGAGATATAGAGACGTTAAGTAGCATGTCCAAAGCAATCCAGTGTGCAAGCCACAGAGCCAGTGTTTGAAATCAGGGCTGAATGAATGGAAAGATATCCTGCTCTTCAGTGAGGTTTCCAAATATGAAAATATTTTCTAAAATGCCAATATGATCATGTCACTTTCTTACTTTAATCTCTTTGTTCACAGTCTGCTGCTCCTAGGATAAAGTCAAAACCTTAAGAATGTCTTAACGCTCCAAAATAGCTCTCAAATCCATCCCTTCTACATTACTACTATTACTGTCCCAGCTCAGGTTCTCATGACCTGCTTATCTATCCATTCATTCATTAAACAAATAGATCATCTTGGTAGTATAGTAGTGAGCATGTTTGAGGGGGCCAGGAGAGACAGGAGTGAACTCAATTGAGAGGCTGTAATAGAACAAGCGGAACATGAGAGAGTCCTAGGAATAGACAGGAGGAGCTGTATTTGAAATATATTCAAGAGTTGTAGTTCAAATATATTTAAAATATATGGTAGCACTTAAAATCTGGTTGGGTGTAAATGTTGAGGAACTTGTTTCACTCCCGTATGACTCCTGGGATTCTAACTTAGATATCTGGTAATACCTTCAAGGCCTTCACCTTGTTGGAGAGGACAGGTTCAATGATTGAGGTCTACACTAGAGTTCTTTAGACTAACATTAATCTATTAATAAACATTATTTGTTTATATATATATATATTTTTATTGCATTTTAGGTTTTTGGGTACATGTGAAGAACATGCAAGACTGTTGCATAGGTACACACATGGCAGTGTGATTTGCTGCCTTCCTCCCCATCACCTGTATCTGGCATTTCTCCCCATACTACCTCTCACCAACTCCCCACTCCCCGCTGTCCCTCCCCTTTTTCCCCCTGACAGACCCCAGTGTGTGATGCTCCCCTCCCTGTGTCTACGTGTTCTCATTGTTCAATACCCGCCTATGAGTGAGAACATGTGGTGTTTGATTTTCTGTTCTTGTGTCAGTTTGCTGAGAATGATGGTTTCCAGGTTCATCCATGTTCCTACAAACGACACAAACTCATCGTTTTTGATGGCTGCATAATATTCCATGGTGTATATGTGCCACATTTTCCCTGTCCAGTCTATCATCGATGGGCATTTGGGTTTGTTCCAGGCCTTTGCTATTGTAAACTGTGCTGCAATGAACGTTTGTGTGCATGTGTCCTTATAGTAGAACGATTTATAATCCTTTGGATATATACCCAGTAATGGGATTGCTGGGTCAAATGGAATTTCTATTTCTAGGTCCTTGAGGAATCGCCACACTGTCTTCCACAATGGTTGAACTAATTTACACTCCCACCAACAGTGTAAAAGTGTTCCTATCTCTCCACATCCTCTCCAGCATCTGTTGTCTCCAGATTTTTTAATGATCGCCATTCTAACTGGTGTGAGATGGTATCTCAATGTAGTTTTGATTTGCATTTCTCTAAAGACCAGTGATGATGAGCATTTTTTCATATGTTTGTTGGCTTCATGTATGTCTTCTTTTGTAAAGTTTCTGTTCATATCCTTTGCCCACTTTTGAATGGGCTTGTTTGTTTTTTTCTTGTAAATCTGTTTCAGTTCTTTGTAGATTCTGGACATCAGCCCTTTGTCAGATGGGTAGACTGCAAAAATTTTTTCCCATTATTTGTTTTAACATCAAAATTGTTTTTATTCCATCAACAAGTATATTCCTTCTTTATCAGATTCAGTGCTGATACCTTCAAAATCGAAGCAGTAGAGGAATAGAACAGTTGAGAAATTTACAGGTGCAAGAAATCCACTTGATACAATGGCTGGAACCGGAAATAATATTGTCTGGGGTGTGGTTCGTATCTCAGCTTAGCACTTATCAACTCTAGTTGGCCTCTCTGTAACTCAGCCTCCAAAGAGGGGAACAAGGGGATAAAGCTATGGGGCTTTGTAAAGATTTTAAAGGGTTGAGGTATGAAAACACTTAGCAAAACACCTGCACATAGTTTAAAACTCCCCAGATGTTCTATTATTTATAACTGATAAAAGTCTATATTTTTGTACATTTCCCAAAATAGTAAGGCCAGGCCACGATATAAAGAGACTGTCAATGCAATTGATTGTATGTTAAGTTGTTTAACGTAGTGTGCAATGGATTACTATTAGATATTTCTTAACTGTCAGAGAATTTTTATGTCTAATAAAACATATATAACAGAAAATACATTATTTTACCATTTTAAGTGTACAATTTGGTGGCATTAAATGTATTTACATTGTTACGCAGTCATCACCACTCTTCCTCTCTGGAACTTTTTCATCATCCCCAACTGTCAAAGAATTTTAACCATTATCCTTTTCCACAGATACTTAAAAATGCATTTTGTCTCTTTGGAGATACCGTAAATATTAAAAGTTAACATGCTCTAATTTTGGTCTGCCACCCAAATGTGTTTGATGCCTTTCTAATTTTATGATTCAAATATTCATATGTTGGCTTCTACTTCCCAGTGCCCTCTGTGGTCCTGGAGACAGGGGGTAATTTGGATGTTTGATATGCTTTGGTTTGAGATTTGATCTGTAAATCAAACCTTATTTGATTTACATATTATTTCTCAGAAATATCTGGGAAGGTATTTATCACACCTCTTCCCCAATACCTAGGTCATTATCCTTTGATCTACTCATGAACACATTTTACCAAAGCAAATGGACTCAGCCCACTAGAAAAGAGAAGGAGCTCCAAATTCCAGAATTGTTTCTCTTTAGCTCTTTTGGAAAGATTTATTGTAAAATTTCTATTCTATTCTGTAATTTTCTATGCTATTTCTGTAATTTTCATTGTCTACTCTTTACATTCCCTACCTCAAATCTTTTTCTAATTATCTCCAACTTAATATCATTTCTCAAATAGTACTTGTATTCTTTTCTTCCATCAAATCTACTCTTCCTCCAGTGTTCCATGTCCCCATAAATGGTAAAATCAGGTAGCTACTCTCATGCCTGTGCCAGATGCCTAAATTTAATGCACAAAGGTTACTTCCACCTTCTTGGCAATGATTGGTCCAGGAATTAGCAAATGACCCAATCTGGATAACAAGAAGTAGAGACCTACTATGGGCTTTTAGGGAAGTTGTTACTTCTGCAAACCCTTTTGAAAGTAATCCCTCTTTCTTCTTTGGAGTATTGTTGCACACAGAAACCCAGAATTCCTGTAACCATCTTGCCCCTAGCCTGAAGGTTATGCCAACCCATGGATTTAGGGTCCCCTTCAGCCAACTTTCAATTAAAACCAATGCGTTTCCTTCATGTCCAACCTGGTCTGAGTTGAGTTTTCTTTTATTTGCTGTGAAAGTCATCCTAACAGATACTTCACAACAGCAGTTAAATTTCTAAAAGTTCTTTTAATCTATGGAGTACATTTTAAGTATCTTAGAAATTCACTTGTGTCAATCTACATGCTAATTTTCTATGATTTTTTTTTTCTCATGGGAGTTTGAGTTACCCTAAATCAAGATGGATGCTATGGTAACAGTGCTGTCTGCATTAATTTGAGGAAACTATGTTTCCCCCTGGATACAGTTCTTGGAAAGTTATTCACATGGGAATAAGAGAATGTGTTATTTAACCTCTTGTCTAGAGCATTCTCATATGAGCTATTGCTTGTGTTCCTCCCTTGGCACTAGAGGACAGATTTTCTGAGTCTTGATGCCTGCTTTCCAGGGGAATTTAATTATGCTGCATATGGCTTAGCCTTGTGAATTTTCTTCCCGTTTTTTTCTTCAATAGTGATGTATCTGGCCTTTCCACATTCCAAGTGCCCATCAACTCAGGGAAAACAAGATGCTGGGATCGTGTTTTCTAATTCGGGACTATTTCTTAATAAAGTGAACTTGAACCTTAGAGACTAGATCAGAAAAATTCTGAGTTATCTCTTCAAATATCCCTTTCACTCCCATTCTTTCCATCCTGTTCTTCTGGAACTCCTATTAGATATTTTTCAACTTTGTCACTTTATTTTCAACATCTTTCTATTTGTCTTCATATTTTTCAGCTCCTCTGTCTATGTTACATTCTGGTAACTCCTTCTGATCTTTCAGTTCACTATTTCTGTCTTCTGTTGTGTCTAAGCTGCAGTTTAACATGCCCACTGAATTTCTATTTAAAATGACCATATTTTTCAATTCTGGCAGTTCTACTTTTCTGTCTTCTTCAAACCAGCCTGATCTCTTTAAATAATCTTTTGATCTTTTTTCATACTTTTGATAGCCTATTTTATTACTTAAAATACTTATTTCATATTCTCATTCTAAAATTCAAGTGTCTTTGTTTTTATAGGTCTGATTCTGCCATCTGTTGCTTCTGCTGATTGTTCACACTCACAATGGCTGTTTCCTCTTAGTTTTCTGGTTCTAATGTCAGTTTATAGTCGTTGGAACTTTGTCAATAGTAATCATTTGAATCTAGGGTTTAAGATGTATTTGCCACAGAAGATTTGGGTCTGTTTCTATGTGACTTTTGGTGAGACAAAAATCCAAGTAGAATATTTTGGTTTGGAATATTTTCAGGTCACACAGGAGTGTGAGTTCTGGCCCTAAACTCCTATAAGTCTGTGGTTAGGAGTCTTCTTTTATTTCCTTTCTACCTGAAGCTGAGGTTGTTCTAGGTGGGATCCTCACTCTGTGTGTATAAAGAAAAAAACTGAATATGACTTTTCCATTTCAGGGTCCAAGCCTTATGTGGGTATCTCTCTTCTAACTGCTTATGTTCTGGGTCATCTGGTACCTTTTTCCTGTATCTCATGTGGTTGTTGCATGCTCAGATGTGAGAACATCAAATGTTCTCTATGGAAAAATACTTCCTATCTCAAGGATTTTGCATTTTCTTGACCTTTCTAGCCTCAAGAATTTTGTTTTGTTTTGTTTTATCATGACTCAGCTGTGCATTATAAAAAGACATTTTCTATATTTACCAAGCATTTTTGAGTCTCTGGTCTTGGGAGGCATTCTCTGGACATCTAGTTCTCCATCAATACTCATTTTCATATGGCATAATCTTCCTCCAGATTAATCCCATTTAAAATATCTTTCTAACCAGAGTTGCCTGGGGCTTCTATTCAAGAGTAATCCATGACAAGGGTGTCAGGTTCATACTGGCCAAATTGCTTAATCACTGCATTGCTGCCTGTGTGACCTGTGATCCCTATGCTTGGTGACCATTCCTGGGATAAAACACAGCTCTTACCTTAGCTATTCTTTCTGGGGCATGACACAGATCTTATCCATTTCTTCACTTCTGGCAGAAGGATTAGAGATCTGGAAATATAATACAAGTTATATTCCCACTAGAAGTAGCACCCACAGGCCTAAACCTAACTTGAGAATTCTTTACCAGGTGGGCTTTCTACCTAGACATAGTTACATGCTGGATGCCCTTCTACCTGACCTGGTGTAGTCATGTGCTGGAGGCCCTTTTATTCTCTATCACTGGGTGTACACCCCATTTCCATTCCTCAGAATTTGATCCAAAGGGAGTGACAGTGGCACCCCTTTTACAATCCCTTACCACCACATTTTACATCTATGCATTGCCCCATTTTCTCTTCCAGGATTTCCCCCTTCAAAAGATAATTGATATGGAAATAGCCATTCTGATCAGGGGACTCCCATTCTCCTCTCTTGAGAATGTAATCTGAGGCCCAGCATGGTGGCTCATGCCTATAATCCCAGTACTTTGGGAGGCTGAGGCAGGTGGATCACCTGAGGTCGGGAGTTCGAGACCAGCCTGACCAACATGGAGAAACCCTGTCTCTACTAAAACTACAAAATTAGCTGGGTGTGGTGGCAGGCCCTTGTAATCCCAGCTACTGGGGAGGCTGAGGCAGGAGAATCACTTGAACTCAGGAGGTGGAGGTTGCCCATCGATGATAGACTGGACAGGGAAAATGTGGCACATACACACCATGGAATACTATGCAGCCATAAAAAACAATGAGTTCATGTCCTTTTAGGGACATGGATGAACCTGGAAACCATCATTCTCAGCAAACTGACACAAGAACAGAAAATCAAACACCGCATATTCTCACTCATAGGTGGGTGTTAAACAATGAGAACACATGGACACAAGGAGGGGAGCATCACACATTGAGGTCTGTGGGAGGGACAGCGTGGGGTGGGGAGCTGGGGAGAGATAACATGGGGAGAAATGCCAGATATAAGTGATGGGGAGGAAGGCAGAAAACCACATTGCCATGTATGTACCTATGCAACAATCCTCCATGTTCTTCACATGTACCCCAAAACCTAAAACACAATAAAACATATATTTAAAAAAAAGAATATAATCTGGTCACATAGGTCCCCAAGGCAATAAAAGAATCATTGCATTTCCTAGAGTCAGGTTTTGCATGTTAAAAACTCCCCCAACTCCTCTTGTGTAAGGCACAAAAGAGTAGGGTTCAGGCTATGCTGGGTCAAGCAGAGCCCAGCTCTGTTCTTTAGGCTCTCTGATATGGCTTGGCTGTGTCTACACCCAAATATCATCTTGAATTGCAGTTCTCATAATCCCTACTTGTTATGGAAGAGACCCCATGGGAGGTAATTGAATCATGAGGATAGTTACCCTTATACTGTTCTCGTGATAGTGAGTGAGTTCCCACAAGATCTGATAAGGGGCTTTTCCCTCACTTCACTCTGCTTTTCTCCTTGCTGCCGCCATGTGAAGAAGGACGTTTGCTTCCCCTTCTGCCATGATTGTAAGTTTCTTGAGACCCCCACAGCCATGCTGAACTTTCAGTGAGTTAATTAAACTTCTTTCCTTGATAAATTACCCAGTCTCAGTTATGTCTTTATTAGCAGCATGAGAACAGAATAATACACTCTCCTTCAGCACAAGGGAAGAAAAGTCTGGCCCTTCATATCCATCTTCTGGGGCCTCACTTTTGCCTCTTAGATATATGGGCAAGGACATGTTTATTTTCCTAAGAACAATTAGCATAATTCTGAGAGCTAGGACTGTCTGCATCTGTGTTTAGAAGGAAAAAAAAGCACTCTCTTACTATACAGGGTACCAGTGTTTAACGTAACTGTTATGCATTTGCTATGATTAATTTTTTGTGTCCATTGGTTGGGCCATGGTGCATGGA
Organism: Alouatta palliata; assembly: GCA_004027835.1. NCBI lineage: Eukaryota > Metazoa > Chordata > Mammalia > Primates > Atelidae > Alouatta > Alouatta palliata. The sequence goes on along the minus strand of PVKV010030202.1, from coordinate 9,630 downwards.
TACACAGTCAAACATTATGCGGGATGTTTCTGTGAGGCTGTTTTTAGATTATATTTATATTTAATATTTATATTTGGATTCAAATTTACATTTAAATTGGTGGACTTTGAGTAAAGCAGATTGTCTTTCATGAGGTGGGTGGGCTTCATCCAATCAGTTGAAGGCCTGAATAGAACAAAAGACTGAACTCTCCTGCGTAAGAGAGAATTCTGCAGCAGATGGTCTTCAGAATGATCTGCAACATTGGCTCTTTCTGGGTTTTCGGTCTGCTGGTCCACCCTGCAGATTTTGGCCTTGCCAGTCTCTGAAAGAGCATGAGCCAGTTCTTTAAAATATATCTCTTTTTCTTTACATATATACACATCCTGTTGGTTCTGGTTCTTTGGACAACCTAATATAGCACTTGGAAATGGAAGATTTCATGTAAGACTGGAAGCATCTCCATTCCCTCTCTCTGGGATTCCACAATTCTCCTTCTTGGCTTTTCTTTCTGCCACACTAGCCCACTCTGCTCTCCCCATTTCTTCTATCTGCTCTTTGATGTTGCATCTCTTTTAAAGAAGCTGTCCTGTTCTTGTTCCCTCCATCTACTCTCTCTCTCCTAGGAGATTTCAGTTAACCTACGGCTCTATGTTTAAGATGCTTCAATCTATGTTTCAAACTTTAATTCGTTCTTTGAGTTCCAGATGTATGTAGTTAACGTGCTACTAGACAACTCCATCTGGATATCTCACAGACTTCTTAAACTTAGCTTTGCTAAAACAGAATTATTCTCCATTCCAGATCAATTAAGTGGTGGTTCATTAACAATACTTGGGCCAGTTATGTAACCTTTCTGATCCTCCGGGTCCTGGTCCAAAAATTGAGGGTAATGTAGTGTGAGGATTAAAATGGCAAATATATGAAAAACACTTAACACACTGCTTCATGTGTTTCATATGCTACACACTATTGCTTCATTGTATTTTATTTTTCCTTGAATATCCTACAGCTAGACTGTAAACTCCATGAAGTCAAGGATCTTTTCTGCAGAGCCCACAACAGTACCTTGAATATGAAATGTGCTGATTAAATATTGGCTAAATGAATATAAAAGAGGAAATATACCCAGGTACTAAAACCTAGGATTTATCTTTGATTTTTTCCCCTTTCTTTCATGCCCTACTCAACCAATTTATCAGTGAGAACTGTTAACTCTACTTCCAAAATACATCTTAAATTTGTTTCACAAGTACTCCCTAGTCCAGAAAACCATCATCACTTTGTTAGACTACTGTGATAGTCTAACATTTTGTTTTGTTGTTTCCTGTTTATTATACAATCTGTAGTTTGAAACGTTTTAGGGAAATGGAGTGAGAGAATACAAGTAGGAGGTTGAAACTGAATGCTTTTTCTAAACTAAAAGGAGAAAATGATGCCCAGAGGAGTCCACATCTGTGTATTTCTTAGTCTAGGCTGGCTCCCTGCTGGCTGGGACCAGGGCATGGCCAGCACCTCCATGACATGTTCAGAGCTAAAGCTATGCTTGGTTGTATTTCTGAGAAAAGGTCTGTTTAGGGAGTGGCTTGGCTGCTCCAGGTGCTGCCTCATGATTTGCTTCTGGTCCTTACCAAGTCCTGCCCAGGTAAGCTCTGGTTGTCCGCTCAGTGGGGCCAGAACTGAGAGTACACTTCTTGTGTGTGGTGAGTGGGATTGCGAAAAAAGCCCTCAATGCAGGACAGCCAGCAGAGTATGTCCTGGAGGCCATGGACAACCAAGAGGTCTGGGCTCTGGTCCTGGGGTAGAGAGCTGCTTTAGGTATTCTGTGGTTTTCTATCTTCACCTCTGGGCCTTTCCCTTTCATCTGTTTAGAGTCAAAAGCATCTCTCAAACAGATGATGCCACCAGCTCTGTAGAACATGTTCCTACAATTTACCTTCTTGAATGCAGCTTTAGGATGGGAAGAGAAAATATGAGCAAAGAAATGCTTTTGGATAGTCTTTCTATTCCTCCTGAAAATTTTATCCTCTTATCTTGAAATACCTGCTGAGGAGAAAAGGGAGAGGAGGAAGTCTGCCATTTGGTACCAAATATCTTCTTGGATTGAATTAGAATGAGTATAATGGAGTATGTTCTTCTTGGGAGAATGTGTCTTTAAACACTCTGCCTTGATGTCTGATATCACGAAATTGCTTAGCCAACTTGCAGATGAATGCTTTACCCAAGAGTGTGTGTGGGCAACAGTGAGTCTCAAGGGATGATGGGTTCCATCTGACAATTAGGTGTCTTTGCCACTGTGAAAGGTCATGGAATCAGCTGCACTTGAATAAAATTAAATTAGTATTTGCTTTAAAACCATTATATGCTCACTATGGCAACAAATATCAAGAGGATATAAGGATGCATTTTCCATTGTTACTAGAGAGACAAGAAATATAGGCTGGAAACAACCTAAATTATGTGAAAATAATACGGTTGCATAATATATTAAGGTACCAAACTGTGTTTTTCTCTCTCATATCCTAAGCCCATCAGAGTTTCTCTTTCATATCTAAAGGCTTCATCCTTCTATGAGTCATGAGGAGCAAAAGTTGAGATAACTCTACGACTAGGTAGCTTAGTTAGGTGACCTATTGTTAAAAGAAAATTTCAATGTATATTTGAGAAGCCAGGTTTTCCTCTTTGAGAGCTAGATTCACTGTGTCACGGGCTGGGAAAGAGATGACTGGAAGGTATCCTAAAGGGTTGAGAGCTATGAGAGAGAAGCTGTGAAGCCACTGGAGTTAGGGTGCTGTGTGGAAGCTGAGCCAGGAAAAAATTGTTCTCTGGCTGCTGCCTGGTGAGGATCAGCTATCAAACATAGGGCTCAGCCAATTGTTGTTAAAAAGTCACGTGTATCCCAAGGTTGTGTCCTAATCTTGTCCAGTCCATTGAGTGGGTATGTCTTCTCTTAGATTTAGATTCTTGGTAACCCCTTCTGGATGGGCAGGTGAGATGTTGGGACCCCCTACAAGGTATTAGTAGTCTGATGGTATGGCTATGCCCCTGGTCAAAGGGGACTTATAGAACTTTTAAAAAAATATCCCCCTGAGCCAGGAAAGTGAAAAACACACCACAGGTGTACCTCAGTTCTCAAGAGGTGAATACTTTTAGGTGGACATAAGAAATATAAGATTTGACTTAGGTCTGTAATGGTGATGTTGACTATCCCTTGTGCAGATCCAGCCTGAGTCCCCGCAGGTTGGGTAAAACAGATCTCAACAACCATCCAAGAGTCAGAAGAGCAGTATGAGCCACGGGTCTGACAATTATAAGATCTCTGGCAATTCACTTAAGTTTCTGGAATTAATTTCCTTCTATATTAAATGTGGATAACAATTTTAAAATTAACTTACATGTGGAATCTAAAATAGTTGTATTTACAGAAATAGGGAGTACAATGATGCTTACTGGGGGTTGTGATGGTGGGTGGGTGGGAGAGAGGAGGGAGTTGGTAGAAGCGTCCAGTTTTAGATAGACAAGAGGGACAAGTTTTGAGATCTGTTGCATAGCAATGTGACTATTCTCAATAATATTTCAAATAACTAAGAGTACATTTCAAATTTCATCACAAAAATAAGCAAGGTGATAGATGTGTTAATCAGCTTGATTTAATCATGCTATGTTGCTTACATATATCAAAACATCACCTTATGTCCCATAAATGTATATAATTATGATTTTTTAACTAAAATATTAATAAAACAATGAAAAAATAAATTGTATTTGTGAAATCATTTTGGGAACTGCACAACACCTACAAACATAAGTCTTCGTAACTGTTTCTTCACGTATAAAATGAGGATCTGAATAATATCTAACTTTAAAGGGTATAGCAAAAGTTAAATAAGGCAATAAAAAATATTTTTGAAAGTACTTTGTACCTGGAAGAGCTTTTGTTATTTTTTTAGTGCATTTGTGGATTTAATTGACTTGTTGCTTTAGAGAGCAAGGTAGTTTTGGCCTAACTTCTTCTTTCCTACTTTCTTATCCCTCCACTATCTTCATCTTTCCCATGCCAAAACAAAATAATATTTTTCCTGCTACATATGGATAATAAGAGAGATTCTGTTTTGCTTGTAAATATAGTTAAAGGAGCTAAGTCCTTTCTCTTGGTGACTGAGTCTTACCTAAACAGGAATGAGCACATCTGCATGGACATTTCCTCTTCTGCCATTATTATATTTATAAACAAAAGCTGCCCGCTGAGTGGTGATTTGTTTAACCATCATCACCATAACCCATTTATTTCAATGAAATGCACAGTGAATGTTTCTAATGCAACCTTCTACTCAAATTGTGGCAAAATTGTATCAAGCATCTCTTTAGATCAAATTTTCCCACTACTTCATTTATTTTAAGGATAGAGGCTCCTGGCATTTGCCTTACCCCTTCTGATGCAGGTACTCCCTGGGGGAAATAGTCACACCCACTAAAACACAATGAATAAATAATGATCAAGTCATTGAGGCACACCTTAACAACTCACTATTTTTAATATCTTATAAACATTTTGTTAAAACAAATATAAAGTCAGGCAAGGTGGCTCACGTCTGTAATCCCAGCACTTTGGAAGGCTCGGGTAGGTGAATCATTTGAGATGAGGAGTTTGAGACCAAGTTGGCCAACATGGTGAAACCCCATCTCTACTAAAATACAAAAATTAGCTGGGCTTGGTGGCAGGCACCTATAATCCCCACTACTCAGGAGGCTGAGGCAGGAGAATTGCTTGAATCCAGGAGGCAGAGGCTTGAAACCAGGAGCTGACATCATGTCACTGCACTCCAGTCTGGGTGACGGAGAAAAGAAAAAAAAAGAAAAACAGAAACTACAATGCATAACACAAAGTGTTAGGTTTTGCTTTTTAAAAAAAGTTTCATGTATAGTTGTATTAGTCTATTTTCGTACGGGAGACTGGGTAACTTATAAAGAAAAAGAAGTTTAATGGACTCATAGTTAACACATGGTTGGGGAGGCCTCACAATCATGGTGGAAAATGAAGAAGGAGCGAAGAAATATCTTACGTGGTGCAGGCGAGAGAGTGTGTGCAGGGGAATTGGTCTTTATAAACCGTCAGATCTCATGAGACTTGCTCACTAGCATGAGAATAGCATTGGAAATCCCACTCCTATGATTCAATTATCTCCCACTGGGTCCCTCCCATGACACATGGGATTATGGGAGCTAAAATTTAAGAAAAGATTTAGGTGGGGACACAACTAAACCATATCATTCCACCATGCCCCCTCCAAAATCTTATGTCCTCACATTTCAAAACACAATCATGCCCTTCCAACAGTTCCTCAAAGTCTTAACGCATTTCAGCATTAACTCAAAAGTCCATAGTTAAAAATTTCATCTGAGACAAGGCAACTCCCTTCCATCTATGAACCTGTAAAGTCAAAAGCAAGTTAATTACTTTCTAGATACAATGGGGTACAGGCATTGGGTAAATACACCCATTTCAAATGGGAGACATTGGTCAAAACAAAGGAGCTACAGGCCCCATGCAAGTCTGAAATCCGGAGAGGCAGTTAAATCTTAAAAGCTCCAAAATGATCTCCTTTAACTCCATGTCTCATTTTTAGGCCATGCTGATGCAAAAGTTGGGTTCCCATGGTCTTAGACAGCTCTGCCCCTGTGGCTTTGCAAAGTACAGACTCCCTTCTGGGTGCTTCCTTGGGCTGATACTGAGTGTCTGTGGCTTTTCCAGTGCGAGTTGTCAGTGGATCTACTATTCTGGGGTCTGGAGGACCATGGCCCTCTTCTCACAGCTCTGCTAGGCAATGTCCCAGTAGGGACTCTGTGTGAGGGCTTCCACCCTGCATTTCCCTTCTGCACTGCCCTATCAGAGATTCTCCATGAAGCCTCTGCCCCTGCAGCACACCTCTGCCTAGACATCCAGGTATTTCCATACATCCTCTGAAATCTAGGCAGAGGTTTCCAAACCTTAATTCTTGACTTCTGTGCATCTGTAGGCCCAACATCCTATGGAAGCCACCAAGGCATGGGACTTGCATCCCTTGAAGCAACAGCTTGAGCTGTACATTGGCTCCTCTTAGCTATGGCTGAGATATAGAGCACCAAGTCCTGGTACCAATTTACTGTATTAGTCCATTTCCATACTGCTATAAAGAAATACACAAGACTGGGTAATTTATAAAGAAAAAGAGGTTTAATGGACTCACAGTTCCACATGGCTGAGGAGGCCTCACCATCGTGGCAGAAGGCAAAGGAGGAGCAAGGCATCTCATATGGTGGCAGTCAAGAGAGCTTGCGCAGAGGAACTGTTCTTTACAAAACCATCATATCTTAAGAGATGTATTCACTATCATGAGAACAGCATGGGAAAACCTGCCCCCATGAGAGCTATAATTCAAGATGGGTGGAAACACAGTCAAACCATATCTGTAGTTAAAATCTTAGATGTAGACTTAATATTTTTATAGACAAAAAAATATAAAATAAAAAAGAATTTAAATATTTTTCTAGGATCTCCATCAATGCATTTTACTTTTAATCATTATTGTCAATGTACAGTTTTTAATGCTCTATTTTCATTCAGATGTATATTTTCATGAAGCAAGGCTTACTTTATTTGTTTGATGTTTTATTTCATAATTTACATGATCATTTTTCTATTATGGGCTACTTATATTGAAACAGTTCATCTGGATGTAGAAAAGTCCTCTTCTCTTTTTTTATTGCTAATCTCCTCGTATCCAAATTGTTTAAATAAGTGGTTCTCCCCGTTTCACGAACATCTGAATCACTCTTGGAGATTATGAAAACAAAGAGGTTATTTTGTGTTATGCCAGACTTACTGAATCAGAATCCATGAATGGTGGCTGCTTGTGATTTTTAAAAAGCTCTTTAGGAGATTTTGATGATGAAAAGTCTACATTGATTATATTGATGAAGTGATATATACTATGCAAATACAGCCAAGGTCAGCTTCAGAGCAAACCATTATCTTCTTTAGCTAATGTTTAAGCATTCAAGCGCACATCCACATGCATACACACACACACACACACACACACACACACACACACACACGAGTTTAATTGGTCATGTAATTTTAACTCTGACAGACATAGTCAGCTCTAGCACACCATGTTCTGTTTTGCATATTCTCTGCTAGCCTTACAGGTTTATGCACCTTGTATCTTCTGAACTAGATTATAAGCTAAACAATTGGAAACTACCTTTTTGTTTCTTGTATATCACCAGAGTACTCAAGTACTCAGTACAGGGCTAAGCACACAGTGGGGTCTACATTCTTTTTTTTTTTTTTACTTTTGAGATAGTCTCATTCTGTCACCCAGGCTGGTTCAGTGGTGCTGTCATGGCTCACCGCAGCCTCAACCTCCTTGGCTCAAGCGATTCTCCCACCTTAGCCACCTTAGTATCTGGAACCACAGTCATGCACCACTGTGCCTGACTAATTTTTGTATTTTTTGCAGAGAGGAGGTTTCACCATAGTGCACAGCCTGGTCCTGAACTCCTGAGCTCAAGCAGCTTTCTTCACCTTGGCCTCCCAAATTGCTGGGATTACAGACAGAAGCCACCATGCCCCACCTACATTCATGTTTACTTTCTCTTTGGCTGCCTTTTTCATGGCACCACTCTGTTGTCTTCTCCACTCCTGGCGGTCTAAATGGAGCCAACCTACCCATTCCTACCGGGAAGCAGGTGATGAAACAGTTACAGCCTCAGGTGTTTACTCAGGCTCAACTTAGCTTGCCCATGCACCCCTTCCTCTGGTTGAACCCATCTCCCATGATTCCTTCTCTTGGTTTCACAGTTCTTAGAGATTCATTCATTTATTCACTCATTCAAACCTTTAGACACAATTCCTTGCATGTCTATGCCAGACACTGAAGATGGAAGGGCTAATACCATATCCTACCTGCCAGTGAGGATCTTGCTCTCTGGTGATCATTCTGGGTAAGACTTTTTCCTCAGAGGAGGAAGTCAGGCAGCCAGTCCTGGCCTCTGGGTTGGGGAGAAGGATCTACTGTCCAAGCTACCAAACCCTAGCTCAAACGATGAGTTCGTGTCCTTTGTAGGAACATGGATGAACCTGGAAACCATCATTCTCAGCAAACTGACGCAGGAACAGAAAATCAAACACCGCATATTCTCACTCATAGGTGGGTGTTGAACAATGAGAACACATGGACACAGGGAGGGGAGCATCTCAAACTGGGGTCTGTCGGGGGGAAAATGGGGAGGGACTGCGGGGGGTGGGGAGTTGGGGAGAGATCGCATGGGGAGGGATGCCAGATATAGGTGATGGGGAGGAAGGCAACAAATCACACTGCCATGTATGTACCTATGTAACAATCTTGCATGTTCTTCACATGTACCCCAAAACCTAAAATGCAATTAAAAAAATATATATATATAAAAACCCTAGCTCACATTTTGTTTCTAAAATACTTGAAATTTTTGCAGTGAAATGTAACTATATTTTTGTGCAACATGCATTGATTTATGCATTAGTCTTGTTTACCCAGCTAGGCTTCTAAGCTCCTTGATGAGTCAAAAACAATGTTATTTGTTTTCTCTGTAACATGCAAAATAACATATAATGTGTGTATTTATTGATTTCTGTAAATAAGAGATGAAGTGGCTATGAGACTTGGTGCACATTGCTAAAAGATTCGACTTGCCTTGTACTGCTCTATACATCCCGCCTTCCTCTCTGCTTCACTACATTCCAGGACTCATTAATTTGACCACCGTCTGTCAGCACCTTCTGCTCTTTTAACTCCTTGACTTGCTCTGCAGGCACTCAACAAATCATCAGCTTTTTTCAGTTCTTATATTCTGGCAGCAGAGCCCTTTGGAGAAAAGCCACATCAGGATACAGGTGAGGACCCCAACACACACCTGATCTCCATCTTCAGCTGGGAACTCGACTCTGCTTGGCACACACTGCCTTTTTTTATTTATTTTTATTTTTATTTATTTTTATTTTTTATTTTTTTATTTTTTTTTGGCTTTCAGATAAGTTTTATTTAAATTTTACATATATGTAAAATACATACATATTTTGTCCTTGCACTCCATTTTTAAAACTTGAGAGACAAACATCAGAAAACTCATAAATAGGTAAACACTGACTTACTTAGATATGTACCATCATCATTTCAGCAAAATTTAAAATTTGGAATTTTCCCACTAATCCAGTTAAAAACATACTTTGAAACAATTTGGGACTTACATAAATGTTGCAAAAATAGCACACAGCATTTCTAAATGCTCTTAACCCAGCGTTTCCTAATGTTAAAATCTTATATAAAATCTTAATCTTATTAATAAATTAATTGCTATAATGTAATTAACCAAACTGCAAGCTATAGTTGGATTTTACTGCTTTTTCTCGTTTATATTCTTTTACTTTTTTTTATATATATATACTTTTTATTGCATTTTAGGTTTGGGGGTACATGTGAAGAACATGCAAGATTGTTACATAGGTACACACATGGCAGTGTGATTTTCTGCCTTCCTCCCCATCACCTGTATCTGTTATTTCTCCCCATGCTATCCCTCCCCAACTCCCCACCCCCTGCTGTCCCTCCCCTTTTTCCCCCCGACAGA
>PVKV010030201.1:0-22571 GCA_004027835.1 Alouatta palliata | reverse complement strand
CTCTCCCCTCCCCCGCCCGGCCCTGTCCTCTGCAGCCTGGCCCCTGCCCCCTGGTGCCTGAACTCTGGACCAGGCCAAGCCAGTTCCCAGGGTTCCCTGGCTGCGAGGGCAGGGCCAGCAGCAGGGCAGGGCGAGAAGCGACAGTGGGAGGTGCCTCCCATGCAGCATCCTCACAGGTAAAGAGCCGCCCTGCGGGGCAGCTTCCTTTTTCTCCTCATGGCCTCCTCTGCTCAGCTTGGGGGAGGGGGCAGGGGGGTCTCCATGCGTGGCAGGAGCTGGGCCCCGGGTCTTGCCTGCCCTGGCTTCCCAGAACTGTTGTTCCACCAGAACTGCTCCCATGGTGCCATGGCAACCAGGCTGCCAGGGAACCCAGGTGGCGACAGAGCCCAGGCGCCTTGAGCCCAGCCTGCATAGTGAAGATCCACTGAGGTGGGGAGGACAGGGAAGGACTTGGGCGGGAAGGAACACGCAGGTGAGGCATGGAGGAGGCTGTGGGGGGAATGGGTGTGGCTGGGACCCAGAGAATGGTCTCATTTTGGAGGGCGTAAGGTTGGAGTCTCTTGGCTGGTAAACGGGTGAAGGGGTACTGCCCAGCCCCTATTCAGCAGAGGCGAGGGCAAAGGGCAGAGATGGGCTGGGGTGGGTATGAGGGGGCCCTAGCAGTGCAGGAGCTTGAGCTGTAACAGGCCTAGCAGCCTTGCAGCAGAGTGCTTTGCACTGGGGGCTGAATGTGGCGTGGAGGCTGAGCCCACGAGGCCAGGTCCCGGGCTGCAGCACCGTGGGGAGCTCCCACCCACTCCTCACCCTCCACCCCAAATTCTCTCTCCTCCTGGGCCTGCGGCGGTGGCCCCTGACATTACCCCCCACTCCAGGGTTCAGCCCCAGCACAGCCCACCTCTGGCATCTAAGATATTTCTCTCCTCCCTGCCGGGACTGCAGAGTCTCGCCCACCAATCTCTCAAACCTCCCCTCCCAGCACATGGCTCAAGCCCAGTTTTGATCAACTGTCTCCTGTACGCATGAACCATCATCTATAACTTCCACTGCTCGGAAGAGATAGCCCAAGTCCCTTATTCTGGCATTTGAGGCTTCTCCAAGACACAACAGCTAATATTTACAGATCATTTAGCACATTTAGGTACCATTCTTACCACTTCACACTGAATAACTTGTTTACTCTTCAAGACAACCGTATGAGATAGGTACGGTAATTTATCTTCATTTTAGACATAAAGAAACTGAGGCCCAGAGAGGTTAAGTAACATACCTATGGTCACACAGCTACTAATGATAGAGCCAGGATTCAAATCCAGGCAGTCTGACTCCAGAGCCCACACTCTTAAACATTAAGCCACACTGCAGGGTTGGCTGCCAGCCCCCTACTCCATCCACCCATCATTCCAGCCTGGCCCAGATCCTGCTTCTCCCAAATGCTCTCTGCTTTCTACCTCCAAAACTGCTCATACAGTACCTACCACTTGAAATGCAATCCCCATCGTCTCCGCCATCTGCAATCTGAGAAATTCCCCCACATCCTAGTTCCGTCAAGATTCAGGTCATATGCCACCACTAAGAAGCCCTCCTGAATCCCGCCTCCAGCCAGAAATTATTGCTGATCCTGTTCAGAGCTCCCACACACAGCACATGTCTGTCCTGCTTTTTATGGCACAGGTTAGCTTTGGCAAAGCGTGACAGCTATTTGTGTTCATGACTCCCAGAATCCCAGCTCAGGAAGAGAATTTGATAATCTCCCAGCTAACACAGAGCATACAGCCTGGAACAGAGTAGGTGCTCAATAAAAGCTGCCGTCCGGAGGGAGTCAGTGAATGTGTTCAAGAGGCTGCTCTAAAATATTCTCTCTTGAACTTTTACCACAGCCTCCAATCTCTTCCAACCCATTCTCCACCCTGTGGCCAGTGAGAGCTTTCAAAAGTACAAATCTGGGCCAGGAGCGATGGCTCACTCCTGTTATCCCAGCACTTTGCGTGGCCGAGGTGAGCAGATCACATGAGGCCAGGAGTTCAAGACCAACCTGGGCAACATGGGGAAACCCCATCTCTACTAGGGCTATAAAACTTAGCTGGGCATGGTGGCGGGTACCTGTAATACCAGCTACTTTGGAGGCTGAGGCAGGAAAATCACTTGAATCTGGGAGGCAGATGTTGCAGTGAGCCAAGATCATACCACTGCACTCCAGTCTGGGCAACAGAGCAAGACTCTGTCTTAAAAAAAAAAAAAATCTAGGCAGGGTACTGTGGCTCATGCCTGTAATCCCAGCACTTTGGGAGGCCAAGGCAGGTGGACCACCTGAGGTCAGGATTTCGAGACAAAAATAATACAAAAAATACAAAAATTAGCTGAGCATGGTGGTATGTGCCTGTAATCCCAGCTACTCAGGAGGCTGAGGCAGGAGAATCTCTTGAACCCGGAAGGCAGAGGTTGCAGTGAGCCGACATCCCACCACTGCACTCCAGCCTGGGAGATAGAGTGAGAGACTCTGTCTCATAAAAATAAAAAAGCACGAATCTAGTTAGGCACAGTGGCTGACACCTATAATCCCTGCTACTCCAGAGGCTGATGTGGAAGGATCACTTAAGACCAGGAGTTGAAGACCAGCCTGGGCAACATGGCAGAACCTCATCTCTACTAACCATCCAAAAAATTAGCTAGGTATGGTGGTGGGCCCCTGTAGTCCCAGCTACTCGGGAGGCTGAGGCACGAGAATTGCTTGAACCCAGGGGGGAGGAACCTTCAATGAGCCAAGATTGTGCCACTACACTCAAGCCTGGGTGACAGAGCAAGACTCTATCTTAAAAAAAGAAAAGAAAAAAAAGTACTGTCAGGCATGGGGGCTCAGACCCATAATCTCAGCACTTCAGGGAGCCAAGACAGGAGGACAGCTTGAGCCCATAAGTTCCAGAACAGCCTGGGCAACACAGGGAGACCCCGTCTCTACAGAAATAAAAAACTGAGTCATGCCACTGCACTGCAGCCTGGGTAACAGAGTGAGATCCTGTCTCAAAAAAAGGAAAAAAAAAAAAAAAAACATAAACAAGGCTGGGAGCGGTGGCTAACGCTGTAATCCCAGCACTTTGGGAGGCCAAGGCGGATGGATTGCCTGAGCTCAGGAGTTCGAGACCAGCTTGGGCAACATGGTAAAACCCCGTCTCTACTAAAATACACACACACAAAAAAAAATTAGCTGGGCGTAGTGGCGTGCACCTGTAATCCCAGCTACTCGGGAAGCTGAGATAGGAGAATCGTTTGAACCTGGAAAGCAGAGGCTGCAATGAGCGGAGATTGTACCACTGCACTCCAGCCTGGGGCAACAGAGCAAGACTCCGTCTCAAACAACAACAACAAAATACTGTACTAACCTATTTCATTCTGTCACTAAAACGCTTCCACAGCACCACGTAACTCACTCAACAAACAGCAACCGAGCATCTTCTGTATGCCAGGCACAGTGCTGAGCACTGGAAATATGCTAGTGAGCAAAATGCACAAGAATGATCTCAGGGAGGTGACGTTGTAGTGAGGCAAGCAGACTATAAAGAAAGAAACAAGTAAATATATCCTGCCATTTCAGGTAGAGGTGAAGTGCTAGGAAGGAAAATAAAGCAGATTGTGAAAAGCTGCTGTTTGAGATGTGGTGGTCAGGGGAGGCCTTTCTGGAGCAATGGCATATAAGCAGAGTGCTGATGGCAGTGAGGGTAAGCTGCGTGGCAAAGGCAGTAGCAGTCCAGAGAGAGGGTACAGCCAGTGCAAAGGCCTGGAGGTAGACCTGTGTCTGGCATGTTTGAGGAAAAGTGAAGAGGCCAGTGTGGCCAGAACAGAGTGAATGAGAGGAGATAGGAGAAAAGATCAGAGAGGTCATGGGGGCCTAATTAGAAAGCACATGAGCCTACAATAAAGACATTGGCTTTTGCTCTGATTGAGGTCAGCAGAGGAGGGACATGATCTAACTTGGGCGTTCCAGGAATCAGCAGCCACGGGATAACCTTCAACTTCCTCACCATGGCTATGGATGGCTTTCCTGACTTGACCTCCACCTCACATATTCTCTGTCCCACTGCCCCAACCTGGCTACCTCCTGCTCAGCCTTCAACACTCAGCTCAGGTGTGCCTTTCCACGCCTGCCTGCCTCCTCCACACAGGGCGCCTTACGCCCCCTCCTCTCAGGCTGCTGTAGGGCCTCTAATTCCTAGGGCAAAGGCACCACTTAATTCACTGAATCCTTAAAACGTGTTGAGGCAGGTACCATTAGCCTTATTTTATAGATGAAGACACTGAAGCTCGTAGAGGTGATATAAACTTGCTCAAGGTCACATAGCTATTAAGTAAAAAAGCTAGGCTTCCAACCCAGGGCCCAGGCTTTTCATGACCTCTTGCTGCCTTGCCTCACTCCCGGCTCTGTGCTGCTCCTGGCTCTGCACTCTTTGGTAATTCCTCCCTTGAAAGCTCACCCCGTTTTGGTTGCAAAGGGAATAGTGGCAGGGAGGTCGGGCTGTCAGCACAGCCTCCCACAAAGGAGCCTGGCAAAAAAAGGAGGGTGCTTGAGGGCGTTGCTTCTGACATCATATATACTGCTGAAGAAACTGTACTGGGGATATGGAATCCCTCGTCAGAGCCCCCAAAACAACACTCAGGGACATGCTGATCACATGGAAAATCTCTCTTCTTCTCTTTCTCTCATGCACATAGACACACACACACACACACACACACACACACACACACGAGCCTGCTGTAGAGTAAGATGCTCAGGTCCTGACTGCCACTGACCAGCTGTGTCAGCCCGGGCATGTCAGTTTCTCATCTGTGCAGGGCTCAAACAAAATCAATTTCCTCTTTAGATTCCTGGACTTCAGAAAGGGTCTGGGAACCCCCTGTCTCTGGGCTCTTCCCAGCCAGGAGCAAAACATCTGCGTGTGCACACACACACTCACACACATGCACAGAGAGGTACAATAACACAGACACATCCAAAGGCAGACAAGCCTAGAAACAAAAACACATCCACAGACACATGAAAATAGACACAAACACATGCAGACATGCACATATACAGACACAACCACACACACACACTCGTGCCCATGTGCACTGTCTGCTGAGCTATTCTGTGGGGGAAATTGGAGAGCATCCTCTGCAGAGGGGGAAATAAGCTATGTTACACAAATAACCACAGTACAAAGCAGAAAGTTATCAGGGCTGGGGAACAGAGGAAGTGCTGGGGGAGTGCAGGAGAGAGATCCCTTCTGTTTGGGGGTGGTTGAGCAGAATAAAAATAAACTCGCACTTACTGCGCACCTTCCCTGTGTCAGGCATTTTCCACACATTATTTAATCTGCATGACAAACGTGAGGGAAGAATTAGGATTCCTATTTTGCAGATGAAAAAGAAGACTCCAAGAGGGGAAGTGACTGCCAAAGGTCTCAGAGCTAGCAAGTGGCAGGACAGGGATTCAAACCCCAAAGCTTGTGCTAGCTCCTCTGCTGCCTGGAAGGCTTCCTGGGGGAGGAAGCTTGTGAACTGAGTCTTGCCCAGGAGGAGTTGGTAGAGATGAAGAGTGAGGGAACCTTGTGTGCCAAAGCACTAAGATGAGGAGAAACAGTGTAGGATGTTCCACAGGGATCTGGGGCGGCTTGCCCCTGGCAGAAGCACTAACCCTCCCTGAATGCTGCTCCTAACGGGAGGTCTTCTCTCCCTCCTTCCCTTTATTGGCACTGCCCGGAGCCAGGCAGCCAGCAGGGGATGGGATCAGGATGCAGTTGCCATGGAAACGAATGGGGGCTGTTGCCATGGATATCGTAAGATGAGGGCAAGAGGAAGCTAGGGATGGTGAGGACTATCCCCATGACAACTTAGGTGGCGGAGTGGGGGAGTGGAGGGTGGTGGGGGGCGGGTGGGACGGACCGGAAGTAGAGACAAGAAAACAAGATGAGGAGGTCATCGTACCTGGATGGGGCCGGGGGCGTTGGGTTCTGGAAGGAGCAGACTGGGCCAGGAGACTGGACCTAGTGGCAGGGGAGGGAGGAGGTGGGGAACCGCAGCCACCTCTCCCTCCAATATTTCTTCTGCAAACTAGTTCTGCTGCCCAATCCCAGTGTCACAGGAATTCTAAACCTGAACCCAGCCTGGCTTGGCACAGGAACTGACAGGGGAGAAGGAAGCCTTCAAAGGAGCTGAGCTGACTGGGTATGCAGTGGGCATACACAGGCTTTGGGAGTGCACAGAGCTGGGTTTGAATCCCAGCTCTGCTGCTGTGTAGCCCTAAAAATAATAGTTGTCATTTATTGAGTTGTCATTTTGCTAGGCCGAGCAACTCTGCAAGGTCTGGGTTGTTCTCTCTGAGGAGGACAGCACAGATGATGAAAGTAGGTACAGAGAGATGAAGCACGCTGCCCAAAGCCTTGTCCAAGCTCGGCACTGGTGGAGCCAAGATTCAAACAAAAATGTATCTGAACACAAAGCTCGTGCTCTTACCACCATTCCACCCTCTGCCCCAGGCACTACTGAGCAGTCCCTCCAAGGTCTGGTCCTTGCATTCTTCATCTCCACGTGCCTTCCCACAGTGGCACGCAAGGGATCGGATGCTGGGTAAATATTTGTGGAGTGAGTGAATGAGGAAGCAACCCAGGAGGAAGCAGGAAAGACTGAGGTTAGACGGAAGAAGCTCCTAACCTCAAGAGCAATGACTCATGGATGTGGCTGGCCAAGGGTGGTAGGCAACGCACAGAGCTGGGATGGACTGGGCGGACTAGGCTTTATGAACCATCCAATCCCACAGACCCAAATGGAGGCCCAGTGAGTCAAAGTGACTTGCCCAGGGTTGCACAGGACAAGAATCCCCCTCACTTCTAGGCCAGCATCCCACTCAGCTTCAGAAGACCTCTGAATCTGGCCTATCTCCCACCCCTCACCTCCCACCCTGCCCTGTAAGCTCCTAAATGTCATAGGCAACAGCAGGCTACTTGCAATTCCTAGTCTATGGCAAGTCGATCCACACCGCCAGGCCCGTGCTCATACTCTTCCTTTGTTTCTTCTGCCCAGAATGTCCTCTGTCTCCCCTTCACCCCCGGACTTGACTGGTCTCGGTGAGCTCATCTTCATCTTGCAGTGCCCTGAGCAGGTTGGTCCTTCTGAGAAGTCAATGCTGACTCACTCCTGCCCCACGCAGAACAGATAGGGTCAGTGACTCCCTCCCCTGTGTCTTGTGCATACCTGTATGTCACAATCTTTCTCCCTGGCTAACTCGTGATTCTCTCTTAAAGTGTCTGTCTCCTACCCCACACCCCGCTCCTGTTTCCCAAGGGCAGCGGCTCAGTGTGATTCACCTTTGCGGACCTATGGCACTCATGCTAGGGCTAAGCACACCTCAGTTGCTCAGCAGCCACCTTGGGTCCTCTAAGACCACAGGTGGAAGTCATGTGTGTCTCTGTGCCTGTGACCATCCTGCCTGACAACTGTCACTGTAAAGGCCACAGCTTCACATGCTTAAAAGCCACCCACACCAAACCTTGTGATTACATCCACCAGACACACATCAAGCCTGCCAGGTACATGAAGTCACCACTTCACACAATCAACCTCACACTCAGAATTCCTCGCACCCAGTCTCACATCATCACATTTCCTCAGCTCCGCAGCAGTGTGCACAGTCTCTCATGACTGTGAGACCTGCAGAGCCTCGTGCAAAGACAAGCGGGAGGATGCCCGGGCATATGGAGGCCATGCGTGCACACATACTTCTCTCACGGCTGATCAAAACCCTGCCCCCTTCCCACAGCACAAGCCCTCTGCCCAATTCAGCCAATTCAGTTGCGCACAGCTCAGGATGGCCATCTGACCCTGACTTGCCCCCCTCCCTCCATATAGTTGAACCCCCGTCGCCACCCCCATACTTGCTTTTCTCTCCGTTCAGCAGAAGGGTAGCATGGTCTCCTCCTCCCCAGCCCCAGGTCATCTACATTCACACACCCTGGAGAGCCAGGTGAACAGAGTAATGTACCCACCATTCCCCTGCATGACCCTGGAGCTCTCCCCCAGGTTTTTGTCTATGAGGTTCCTGCCTCCTGGAATGCCTTCTCACCCCTTGCCACCAATTCAAACCCTTACCAGTCTTCAAGGCACAACTCTTGCACCTCTTCCTCCAGCAAGCCCTCCTGGATGCCATACCTCCCCACCCACCTTGACATCTCCTTCCTCTTTAGGCCAGGAACAAAACGTGCTCATTACTGAAACCATTCCTGTCCAATCATTTCAACCCTTTGCCTCCTTCCTACTTTCCCAAAGGATTTCTCATCTCCCACCTCCCCTGGGAGATGGAGAACTCAGAGGACACAGCCACTGTCTTACTTTATAAACAAATCTTTTTGTAGAGATGGGGTCTCACTGTGTTGCCCAGGCTGGTCTCAAACTCCTGGCCTCAAGCCATCTGCCTGCCTCAGCCTCCCAAAGGGCTGGGATTACAGGTGTGAGCCACCACACCCCGCCTCTGTCTTACTTTGGATCCCTCACAGTATTTACCGTCAGGCCTTGTACCCAGTAAGGGCTCAAGCAATGCTTTGTTGGGTAGAATGAGTAAGCGTAAATAAGGGAGGGAGGCAGGGAGGGAGGGGAGAAATAAATGAGACTTTGAATGAGTGAATGAGTAGATGAGTTGAGCGAGTGAAGAAATAATGAAGGAAGGAGGTGAAGTTCTAGAAAACCTGGAGGTTCAATGTGATAGGGATGCTGAAGGGAAGGAGGAAAGAAAAGACAGGAGAAAACTCTCACCTGAGCCTTAATCAAAACAAGAGCCACAAATCACAGCACATTTGCCCCACAGTTCACCAGCCCCTATGCTGGGCTCATTGTGTTCTTTCTTGCTAATGTTCATGACAACCCAGAGAGGTAGATATATTCTCACTGTACTCAGGAGGAAAACAAAGCTCAAGGCGAAGAAAAAACTCGCTCAAGGTTATACAGATGTAAGTGGCAGAACCGGAAGGTAAACTCAGATTTGTCTAATACCAAAGGCTCAGAGAGGGAAAGTCAGAGGCATGAGCCCACTTTAGGGTTTCCCGGCTGTGCTCCTAACACAGACACATCATGGAAGGTGTGAGTCCTACAAACCCGTAAAGGACATCTTCCAGCCTCCAGCTGACAGCCTCCAGGGAGTCTTAGAACCAGCCTCTGGCCAGGCGCAGAGAATATTTAAGGTTGTTGCACCGGGGGGAAATGGCTTCCTCTCAGATTCAGATCCCCAAAGTTGTAGAATCAGACCCTTAAAAGTAAAGGCTCAAGGAATCTTAACATTGCAGAATTAAAACTGCATCATCAGAATTTGTTCAAATGGTAGAATTATGCAATCTTAAAACCACAGGATTGGAGAATCCAAAAATCACAGCATTGTAGAAACAGAAATCACACAATTGCCGTGGAAGGTGTCACTGAATCATTGTATATTAAATTCACATAATGATAGCTTCTTAAAACTGTAGCATCTCAGAGTCACAGAATGTCACAGCTGGAAGAGCCATTGGAGACCCTCTAATCCAACCCTTCTCCTTTTTACAGATGGGGAAACTATGTGTCAGAGAGGTCATGTGACACATCCAAGGTTAGCCTGCCCGTGTTGGGAGTCATTCACGCATTTATTGAGTGCCTCTTGGGTGTTGACAAAACCACTAATTAAACCCTACTCTCCTGGCCCCTGTTCCCAGCTCTGGATAGGAAAGAAGGCAAGGCACTGGTGGGGATGGGAAGAGGGAAGTGGAGTTGGGTGGAATATACATCAGACAGAGAGAAGAGATCAGCTTTTATTGATGGAAATTCCTTTGTACACAGCAACACGCACTCTAAGAGGCCTTTTCCTCCTGATCATATTTACAGAGCACTATGGGAGTGGCAGAGGGCGTGGGGTGAGGCCTTCAAGCAGTGGAAGAGATGGCAGCAATGGCCACAGCAAGGGAACAAACGACAGGGAACTAGGCAGGCTGGGTCCTGCCCCCGTCTGGTCCTCTGAGCCCTAGGCACCCTGCATCTCTGTTTGTGCTCACAGAGGACAGAGGTAGGTCCTTGGGATGTCATTTGGAGACCTCTCCAGGAGTGGCAGGCTCCAGGGTGCCTGGGAAGTGGGAGTGTGGGTACGGGAGGGTCCAGGTTCCAAGCTCCAAGCTCCAAGCTCTGCTTCTCCCACATTTTAGTCGGACCTAGGGCTCCAGCTCTCTTTAATTCAGGGGCTGGAGTCCAGAGGAGACAGCAGTGGGGATGGGAATTCCAAGAAGGAGGTTGGGGGAGGAAGGGGTACGATGCTTGCCCATCTGGTTCCTGAAGCAGGGGACAGGGTCCCATGGGGGATCTGCGGGGGGTGAGCGGGGGAAGGAGGGGCTGGTTAAGGCTTTTGCTTCTGCATAGAAAATGGCCCTTGTCCTCTCAGTTACCGAGAGGAGGGACTACTGCACTCGGAGGCCGGACAGCAGAACTGGTGAGCGTCTTCCTCTTCCTCTTCCTCAGTCTCCTCCTCCTCCTCCTCTTCCCTGGGGCCAGGAAGGGCGGGGTAGAGGCCACAGGCGGCGGGTGACAGAGAGAGGCAGAGGCATTAGTTTGCAGAGCAGGGGAGATACACGAAGGGCCAGGACCGGAACCAGAAGGTGGGACTGGAATGGGGGTTGGGGTGGGGAGGCCAGTGTGATGTATTATTCAACTCAGTGTGGCTGGTCCCCTCCTGGGACAGCCCTCCCCCATACCCAGCCTGGGCTCAGTCTTAAGGTCACCCTCAGCGTTTATCAACTCCCTTTCTAACCCTGCCAGGTGGCTGACCCTCATTTTAATATAACAGCAACCTGCTCTCACTTTGCACACATCATCTCGCTTAGCCCCTACAACAGCTCTGCAGAGAAGCATTTGAGAGTTGAGGGAATTAAAGCTCAGAGGGGTTAGATAACCTGCTCCAGGTCACACAGCTGGGTAAGTGGTAGAGTCAGGATCCGAACCCAGAGTTCTTGGAGCTCCAAGTCTCAGACTCATCCCACTAGGTTCTTCGGGTGAACTTGGCACTACCTCTAGAAACCCACCCTGCTCTTGAAGGACGAGGATTTGTATTTCCTGAAGGCTTAGGCTCAGGAAAATGGGAGATACTTAGCAGTGGAGTACAGAAAGCCCACAGCTTTGGAAGCGAACAGACCTGGGTTCAAATGCCAGCTCTACAAGTGGTTCCAGGCTACGTGCCCTCGAGCGCATTATCGCCACTCTTGGAGCCTCGGTTTCCTCGTCTGTAAAAGTGGGGCTCGTGACATGAACCTCCCAGAACTGTTGCAAGAACTAGAACATATATCAAGCGCCTGGCAAACAACAGCAATGGGAACATGGTGGTGATTATTAACTACTCGTGAGCCAAATCTAATTCCCAAAGTGGCCGTCTGCCCACACAGAAGCAGCCACAGCAGTGGGAGAAGAGTGGCTGCAGGAACAACTACCTATCCCTAGGGGGCTGCTGAATCCCTAGGGGGCTGCTGAACGGTACCAGGGGCCAGGCAGCATGTGGCAGTCACTGGTGCTGGGCTACAGTTTCATATGGTGGATGGAAAGACAGTGGGGCTGGGAGGGGACCAGGTGGCTTGGGAGTGAAAAGACTGACCTTCTGGGGACAGACAAGGAAACAGTTACCCCCATTCCCAGACTTAGGGGATGCAGGAATTGTGGAATCCAGGAAACTGGAAGAATGGGAAGAGATGGGAAGGAACGCAGACAGGGAAGGGAAGGGAAAGGAAGGGAAGGCACTGCTGTCCATCTGACGGACAGACAAGCACACACACGCACACACACGCCTTTCTCAGACTCAGAGCTCCCTCTGACACATTGTTCCACAGACTTCCTGAATCAGCAAAATCACATGAAGCAGGGCGCAAGTCCTGGGCAATTAGCCCTCCCTTTCTGAGTCTCCCATTCCTCGTCTATAAAAAGAGAGGAAAGATCCACACCTCTCGAGGCTGTCATGAGGAACAAATGACATTCCAATCCCAGCGCTCACTCCCTTCTTTTCCAGGCTAGGCCACTGTTTCCTTTCCCCTAACAGCGCAGTCGCCTCCTGATTTCCTCCCTCCCCTCTTGAACCGCATTAGCCTTCCTAAAGCCCACCTTCAAGCATGTATCTCTTCTGCTGAGACAGCCACTGCCTCCTGGATAAAGTTCACGGTCCTCAAGTTGGCATTCAAGGCTCTCCCATCATCTGGCCTCACCAGGCCTATCCTGTTAGGTGGCAAAAGCACAGGCTATGGAGCCAGATGGGTGACCTTGGGTCCATTTCTTCACCATTCCAGGACTCACTTCCTTACCTGTAAACGGAGGAAATACCTATTCTGCAGGGTGCGGTGGGACTAAAGGAATTCAAGTATGTCCTAAGCAAGGCTGGTGCTTAGCATGGTAACTCTTACTACAACGCCCATTATAGTGGCATCCATGTTCCCTACTCACTCCCGTCCAGCCTTCATCAAGCTAGCTTGTTCATTATTCCATTAGCATGCCTGGCCTTTTCACAGCTCTATGTGTGTGCTGATTCTGTTTCTTCCACTTAGAATACTCTTCCCTCTGCACAGATCTTTGCTTGTTGCAGTCTTGTCTGAATTTCCTGACCCAGCTCAAGTGCCGCTTCCTACAGGAGGTCCTAGCCAGAAGTATTCTCTGCTTCCTCCCAGCTCCAGCACCCGTGTCCTTGGTCAGGGCTCTCCATTTGTTGCTTTGAACTTTCCTGAAGTATTTCTTTCACCAATCCCCCTCAATACCCTTGTATCCCACCACTACCACTGCTTTGCTCCTCTGTAAGAGAGGACCCCTCTAGCATTTAAGGCCAGTCTCTCCACCTGGACTCTGGAGCCCATCCCCATTACCTCCTCCACAACAATCATCCCCTCTCCCTCCTGCGTTTTCAACCTCTCCCCCTCTGTTGCCTCGTTCCTATCAACATTTATAGAAGCTCAAGTCTCTCCCATCTGGGAATAAAAACCCTCTATCTGCCCCCACATCCCCCTCTGTCCCTCTCTCCTCTTCACAGCTAAGCTTCTTCTTAAGAAACCCGTCTACACTGGCCATCTCTGCTTCACTTCGGTACCTCCCACGAGCTCTTCGACCCACTGCAATCTGCCTCATGCGCCCACCACTCCACAGAAGCTGTTCTGAGGAAGGTCGCCCAGGCCCTCCTGATGGTTAAAGCCAATAGACTGTCTTCCACCCTCGGCTTACTCCCTGCAGGCTGCAACATTTGACACTCTTAACAAGGCCCTCCTCTGCATGGCCCTTTCCTTCCTCTGCTTCTGTGAGCCCACTCGCTGTTTTTCCTCCTACTTCTCTGACCCCGCCCCCATTTCTTCCTGGGCTCCTTCCCTGTGCGTTCTGCTCTGGTCCTCTTCTCCTTCATTCCACACTCTTTTTTAGTAATCTCATTCCCTTTCATAACTTCAGGTGTGGATCCCTCTCCTGGGTGCCCGCCCCATCCAGCCCAATGCGTGCTGGACAGTTCTACCAGGACGGCCCTTTGGGTAGGGACCTCTGACTCAGCATCTCACCACTGTCCTCAAGGCACCACCATTTATCCACTCGCTGGAGCCCAAAACATACCTTGGAGTCACCCTAGATTCTTTCTGCCCCCTTAGCAAGTCAGTCACCAAATGCTGTGGACTCTACCTCCTAAATAGCTCTAAAAGATAGACTGCGATGTCGCCTCTACCATCTCATCTTCTACTCCTCCCGCTCCTTCTTCAGCCTTTTCCCATCACACTGGTCTCCATGCTGCTCCTCAAACAGACCAAACACACTCTTGCCTCGGGGCCTTTACGCCTGAGGTTCCTTCTCTCTGGAACATCATCCCTGACAGGTACACGGCTCACTCCCTTGCCTCCTTCAAGCCTCTGCTCAAATACTGCCTCATCGGAGAGGCCCTCCCTCTCAAAAGGCACCCCAACATTCTCTACCTCATCACCCCAGCTTTACTTTTCTGCATAGCACTTATCAACGTCAGATACACTCTAGACATTTAATTGTCTATTTATCTGTCTCACTCACTGTAAGATCCATCAGGACAGGCATCTGTTCTGTTAGTGCTATACCCCTAGTGCCTAGCACAGTGCCTGGCATTCAATAAACATTCAGTGAATGAATGAATCCAGTGCCAGCCCTGAACTAAGTCCAGCCTTGGTCATCTCCACCTCCTCCTCTCCCCGGTTACCTCTTCAGTCTCTGACGCCAGTCCTCTCTTCCTCCCGATCACCTCTCAAATCCATCTCCTCTGCTTTATGCCCACGACCTTGGCTTCTCTCTCCCTTGGCCTCCCCCCTTATCTCCCTTCTAAAATGCTAATTTGGTCATGTCACTTTTCCTCTTTTCCTACTCAAGAACTGCTCATGGCTCTCCAGCCGCCTACCAAAAATAAAATAAAATAACAAGCCTGTACTCTTCAGACAGCTGCTTGAGGTAAACCTGACCTCTGCACTCTCCAATGTCTCATTTCATCCTGTTCACCTCCAGGCCTTTGTGCACACTGTCAGCACCTCCTCCCCCATCTCTACCTCTCAAAATCCTCATGGACCTTGAATGACTGACTCAAACACGACTTTCTTCAGGAAACTTGACCTGACTCACAAAGCAAAAGTAATTCCTCTGCAAAATCCACATGGAAATGAGTATTGCCGGTGTCATTCGGGATCTCTGAGAACCAGGGGTAGGATGAAAGTTAGTAAATATGTCTGAGACCAAGGACTCTGGATGCTGGGTGAGCATTAATAGAGGTTCCCTTTTCCTCTTGCACTATGACACTGGCATGGACTCATGTCCCTCTGGCCCTCTGCTAACTTTCACTCGTCCTCACCTCTTCCCTTTCCCTCACCTTCTACATCCACAACAGTTTATGTCATCTGACACTTCTATTGAGTCTATCTCATTAATAACTTTCAAAGGATTTGGAGTCTAATTTGAAATTGAAATGCTCCTCAACAAATGGTGCTCACTGGAGTCGTGCAACACAGTAGCCCTGCTCGAATCCATTTCTTCTCTGCCAATACCCCAGTTTAGGCCTTCCAGCTGGTCTCCCTGCATACAACCCATTTTTCATACTGACTGCTAATGTGATATTTCTAAAACACAAATTTTACCAAATTACTCTCCTATTTAGAATCCATTCAATTGACACTTTGTCACCAACAATATTGGTTCTCAACCTTTTTAGGGGGAGTGCAAACCCCTTTATGCATTTAAGGAAAGCCATGGATCATCTCCTCCACCAAAAAATGCACATAGGTATATGCCTGCAACATTTTGCATTCAATTTCAGGAGGTTCGTGGGCTTCCTGAAGCCCATCTGAGACCCACGCAACCCAGGTTAAGAATTCTGGCCCTACCCAATAACATCCCGTTTCTTTTGCATATGCTACATGGTATTCCTTCTGCCTGGAATGCTCTTCCACACTTCACCCTTCTGTCCCCGGCTAACTCTTACTTAACCTTTAAGACTCAGCTCTTAGGCTGAGTTGACTTGTACCAGCCACAGACAGGGCCAGATTCCTTCCTCTAGGCTTCCACGTCTTTCAGTATTCTCTGTCAGAGCCCTTCTCAGTCTCCCCGCGTGACTGGGAACTCATGGAGGCAAGAACTGTCACCCAACAGAGACCCTGGTCATAGCAGTACTCCAAAATTATCTCCTGAAATGAACACTAATAATAATTACTCTTTCCTGAGTACCCGTTATGTGCCAGCCACTTAAATTCTGAATGCATTCATCTGAATGATCTCAGCTACTCTTTAGTAAATGAATCCCATGACGCTGTTGCTATTGAGTCCTGTTCAACAGATAAGGAACTAGGCTCAGAAACGTGAAGTGAGTTGGTCAAGGTCAGCCAGCTAGTGAGTGACAGAGTTGGGACTGAGATTGCCATGAATGCCATGGCAAGGAGTGGCCCATCGTGCCTCACTGTCCTGGACTGTGAGATTAGGAGGTGGCATCAGTAGAAGAGGACCGAGAACCAGGGCCAGAACTCCCTACTTGGAATCCCTTTCCCAGGAACACCTACTCTTATTTTCCCTCCTGCATCACCTTTAGGCCAAGACCAAGCACCTGGTTCTCTCTTCTTATGATACAGCCCCTGTACCATGTACTCCTCCCAGCCTTCTCATCCCAAAGCCCTGCTATGGCCAGGCCCACTCTTTGCTCCAGAACCATCTCTAGATATACACAGCTTTGAGATCAAATCCAATCAAATGCTACACACTTGACTATGAGGAAAACAAGACCCAGGTAGTCCCTCCTCTTCTAGAGCTGACAGTCACCCAGGAGCCTTACATCCATTATCTCCAATCCTAAAGACAGCCCTGAGAGGTAAGTCGGCATTAGCCCCATTACATGGATGAGGAAACTGAGGCTCAGAGGGTAAATGACTTGCCAGAGTCACTGAATTGGTAAGTGGCAGAACTCACACTTGAATAAATGTACTGACTCAACTATTCTTCCCCTATGAGGTCATCCTGCTCGGAAGGGCCAAAGAGTGAACGAGACCATTTCTGTTGGAGGAAGGGAACAAAGAAAAGCTAGCACTCTTTCAAGACTCAGTACAAACGTCCCCTCTAGTAGGAAGCCTTCCCAGATGGGGTTAAGGGCCCCTCATCTGGCAGCCTTCTGAGCCTACTTCTGTCCCATCCCAAACCACACTGCTGGCACAAGGCCTAATCTAAAGCAGGCAAGACAGAATGCTTGCTGAATGAGTGAGGTGGTATCTGAGCTAATTATTAAAAGGATCCGAAGAAAATCTGAACAGCTGGATACAGGGAGAAGGTATAAAGGAGGAGGGAAATGAGTTAATAAAAGCAAGGAAATGGGACCAAGGAAAAAGACCAGTAATTCTGAAATTATGACAGGGTGTTCATAACATGTTTTTATTGTTGTTATGGGGGTTTTCTTTTCCTTACAAAAATGGGATCAACTCTAAACCCCGTTCTGCAATTTGCTTTCTCTTTGTAACAGTGAGTCTTGTAGATCTTGCTGTGCGAGTATATAGAGAGCTACCTTTTTCTCTGGATCTGCTGCAGAGTAATCCATAATATGGGTATATCATGGACTAAGAGCTATTCTCTACTGACGGACATTTAGGTGGTTTTCGTTTTTCGGTATCACAAGCAATGCTGCACTGAACATCTCTGTGTATGTCTCGAAGTATTCTTGAAGGTTAGATTCTTTTTTTTTTTTTTTTTTTTGAGACAGAGTCTCACTCTGTCACCAGGCGCCAGGCTGGAGTGCAGTGGCGCGACCTCGGCTCACTGCAACCTCCGCCGCCCGGGTTCAAGCAATTCTTCTGCCTCAGCCTCCCGAGTAGCTGGGACTATAGGCGCGCGCCACCACACCCAGCTAATTTTTTTGTATTTTTAGTAGAGACGGGGTTTCACCATGTTTGACCAGAATGGTCTCGATCTCTTGACCTCGTGATCCGCCCGCCTCGGCCTCCCAAAGTGCTGGGATTACAGGCGTGAGCCACCGCGCCCGGCCGAAGGTTAGATTCTTAAAAGTTGAACTTCTGGGCCAAAGGAATGCACATTTTGTTTAAAGTGCCCTTAAAAGTTATTTCCGTTACTTTAACATTTTTGCAGACTGGCTACAAATAAAGATGATCCCTACTCACATAATCTTGTCTTTCTTTTGAGAAGCATATATCATGTACCTTTTAGTTAAGAGTTGGTGGAGAATGATATCCTACAAGGGCATGTGGTAAACAGTTGCACAGTCTGGTTTATGTTTGCAGTTTGGATTGTGGCGTTTTAGAAAAGGCCTCTGGCTGGCCAAGTTGGGGTCCTTCTGCAAGCAAGAGCTTGGAGAAATCTAACTCCAAGATACGGTTCTCAGCATGGAAGAATACAGACATTTAGGATTCTGGTGGTAACTGACAAACTAGCCTCGTAAAAAATGTTACCAATGTGCATAAGGTATCTGAGAGGTTCTGTTTCTCCAGAACCCTTCTGATATTTTTAATTTTGGTACCTAAAAATGGCACTTCATTGCTTTAGTGACATTTCTTTAACTATTAGTAAGCTTGAGCAGCTTTCTTCATTTGTTAGCTAATTGTCTATTTCTTCCCTGAATTGCCATATTATGTTTTTTCTCCATTTTGAATGGGTTTTGTCTCTTTTTCTTACTAGTTTCCAGAAGGTGATGTAGATATGGGCAGAGATATTAACCTTTTGCCTGATATCTGTGTAGCAAATACTTTCTCCTAGCCTGTTGTTTATGTTTTAACTTTGTGTATAGTATCTTTCCCCACACCGAAGTTTTAAATTTTAATGTAGCTGAAATTATTACTATTTATGTTATAGCTTATGGGTTTTAAGTCACGCTCAGAAAGGCTTTCTCCACCCTAATATTATTAAAATATTCCAGATTTTTTTTTTCTGGTACTTTTATGGTTGTATTTTTTTCCTTCTCCTTTTTTTTTGAGACAGTCTCCCTCTGTTGCCAAGGCTGGAGTGCAGTGAGATCTTGGCTCATTGCGACCTCCACCTCCTGTGTTCAAGTGATTCTCCTGCCTCAGCCTCCCAAGTAGCTGGGGTTACAGGCACGTGCCACCAGGCCCAGCTCATTTTTGCATTTTTGGCGTTTTGCCATGTTTCCCAGGCGGGTCTTGAACTCCTGAGCTCGAACAATCTGCCCACCTCAGTCTCCCAAAGTGCTGGTATTACAGGACAGAGCCACAGCACCCGGCCTGTATTTGTTTTCATATGAAACAGGGATTTCACTTACACTTTTTTACCAAATGAGTAACCAATAGTCCCATCTCATTTATTGACTCCCCACTGATTTGAGATGTCTTTTGTCATAAACTAAATTCTCATATGAACATGAGTTTATTTCTAAATTCCGTTTTGTTTCATGTCTGTAGTCCTCTATTTCTTTGATGATAGAATATTTGTAATTATTGCAGCATTATGGCAAGTTTGTATCTAACAAAACAAGTCACCCTCGTTCTTCTTCAAAATTTTCTTAGTGATTCATGAACATTTACTCTTCCGAATGAACTTTAAACTGCAATCACTCAAGTTCCAAAGAAAATATCATTGAAATTTTAATAAGGAATGCAATGAACGTTTTGACCAAATTAGGAACAAATGCCATTTTTACCACAGTGACTGTTCTCATCCAGGAACAAGATGTAACTTTGTGCCGCGCGCGGTGGCTCACGCCTGTAATCTCAACACTTTAGGAGGCCGAGACGGGCAGATCAGGAGGTCAGGAGTTCAAGACCAGCCTGACCAACAGGGGGAAACGCTGCCTCTACTAAAAAAACAAAACTTAGCTGGGCGTGGTGGCATGCGCCTGTAATTCCAGCTACTCAGGAGGTTGAGGCAGGAGAATCACTTGAACCTGGGAGGCGGAGGTTGCAGTGAGCCAAGATCACCCCACTGCACTCCAGCCTGGGCAACAGAGTGAGACTCCGTCACACACACAAAAAAAAGGATATAACTTTGTTTTACTCAAGACTTCTTACAGCCATTGATGAAATTTTATAGTTTTCTATAGAGAAGTATTTCACATTTCTTGTTAATTCATAGGGGTTTTATAGAATTATTTTTTCTATTGTGAATAGGATATTTTCTATTATGTATTCTAATTACTTATTGCTGGTACTCAGAGAAGTTAATGGTTTGTGTGTATATCTATCTGTGTCTACTCATTGCCCTGAATTTTCTTCTTCTACTAATTTTTTCACTTTATTCTCTTCAATTATCTAAGTAGACAGTCATATTATCCTCAAATAATGCTAATTCTAACTCTGTCTTTCTAACATTTATACCATGTATTTCTTTTTTTAATTCCACTGGTTAAAACTTTTAGAAAAATATCGGTTAATAACAGCGATAGCCGCCATCCTTATTTTGTTCCTGAATTTAATGGAAATGTATCTAGTACCTCACTGTTACATTTGATGATTCTCTTTGGTTTCTGATAAAAATTCTTTGCCAAGTTAAGGAAGTCTTCATGATTCCTAGCTTACTATATTAGTCATCTATCGCTGTGTAACAAGCTACCCCAATATAGAAGAATAGATGCGTAATTTAATCACATCACTTTTCAGCATTAATGGAGATTATATGATATTTTTTTCTTTAATCTCTTAATACAATAAATTATAATAACATTTACTAATGTTGAACAATCCCTGCACTCTTGGGGCAAACCTTCATTTGTCACAACATATTTTTCTTTTAATACACTGATGGATTCCACTTGATAATCTTTTATTTTTTATTATTATTATTTTTTATAGAGACGGGGTTTCACCATGTTGGCCAGGTTGGTCTTAAACTGCTGACCTCAGGTAATCCACCCACTTCGGCCTCCCTAAGTGCTGGGATTACAAGTGTGAGCCACCACGCCTGGCCTGATAATCTTTTATTGAAAGTATTTGTTGCTGTATTAATATGTGGCATTAGGCTATAGTTTGCTTCTTATTTTGTTTAAGCCCGTCTAGTTTACTAGCCTTATAGAATGAACCGGGAAGCTATCTATCTCTTCCTATTATCTGATCTTTCAAGACCTGCTAGAATTTCCATCATACCAGAACTTCCAGAATACCAACTGGACCTGGTACCATTTCTGGGGAGAAATTTTTGACCGTCTTTTCAGTTTCTTCCATACTTTTCCATTTTATTCAGGTTTCCTGCCCCTCCTTAAGTCACTTTAGTAATTTACATTTTCCTAGAAAACCACCTAATTCATCTATAGTTTCATATTTACTGGTATAAAAGTATATCCAATTATTATTATTTTTTTTGAGATGGAGTCTCAACAACAGGCTGGAGTGAAGTGGTGCAATCTCGGCTCACCGCAACCTCCGCCTCCCAGGTTCAAGCGATTCTCCTGCTTCAGCCTCCCAAGTAGCTGGGATTACAGGCATGCACCACCATGCCCAGCTAATTTTTGTATTTTCAGTAGAGACGCGGTTTTGCCATGTTGGCCAGGCTGGTCTTGAACTCCTGACCTCAGGTGATCCACCTGCTTTGGCCTCCCAAAGTGCTGGGATTACAGGCATGAGCCACTGCGCCTAGCCAGTATTTTCTTATAGTAACTTTTAAAAAATCTGTTTAGAACCTATGGTTAAATCCCTTTCCTTATATCTTATTTTATTTATTTATTTATTTAGCCTTTTTCTTAGTCATGTCTACCAAACTAGGTAGAGCTGGTCTTTCCCAAAGTCATATCTACTTACTTATTAATACTTTATCAAAGCTTTCGTTTTCCATTTCATTAATTTCTGGTTTTATCTGTAGTAATTATTCTGCTTTGTTTTGCTTGTAGTTTTCTAGCTTCTGGAGTGGAATCATTAGTCGGTTTAATTTAAACCATCATGTTCTCGCATAAAAGCAATTAAGATCATAAATTTTCCTCTGGGAATCCCTGTGACCATATTCCATAGGTTTTAATATGTAGTATTCTCACTGACATTTATTCTAAATAGTCCATAAATTCCACTCTTATTTCCTCTTTGGCACAAGTATTTTTAAACTTTCAAACGGGGAGGAGGGCCTAGCCCTTTTGCTGTTGTTGTTAATAGTTCCATTTATTGAGTTACAATTAGAAAACGTAACTTAGAAATAACGTTCTCCGGCTGGGTGTAGTGGCTCACGCCTGTAATCCCAACACTTTGGGAGGCCGAGGTGGGCGGATCATGAGGTCAGGAGTTTGAGACCAGCCTGGCCAACATGGTGAAACCCCGTCTCTACTAAAAAAAAAAAAAAAAAATTACAAAAATTAGCCAGACATGGTTGCACATGCCTGTAATCCCAGCTACTCAGGAGGCTGAGGCAGGAGAATTGCTTGAACCCAGGAGGTGGAGGTTGCAGTGAGCCAAGATTGTGCCACAGCACTCCAGCCTGGCGACAGAGCAAGACTCCCTCTTGGAAAAACAAAAAAAAAAGAAATAACCTCCAAAGATATGGGCAGATTGTTCCCTCTGCCTAAACACCCTTCCTCAGTCTATCCAACTGGCAAACTCCTATTCATCCTTTATAGCAGCTGGAATATCACATAGTCTAGGACCAACCACTCAGACCTTTTGGGGCCGGTATCTAGGGAAGAATTGTTTTAAGGAAGGACAAACTACAGATAGACCCTGAATATCCTCCTTGGTCTCCTGACCTGATCTCCCAGGCACTCTCCTCATACACTCGGACACCCATTCCACAGGCACAGCAGGGACTCAGGGAGGTGGGAGGGGCTGGCAATGACACTGTATATTTGTCTGGAGCGGGGAGGAGTTGGGGGGCATGGGTCTAGCTCTTACCTGCTCTCTGCCAGCCTGCCTGAGGGGGTAAGCTTCATGGAGTCAAGGACCTGAGTAGGACAGCAATACTGGTGTAGAGTATGAGACGCTGTGGACCTGAGAGACAGCAAGAGACAGAGAGAGACAGAGAGAGAGACAGGGAGGGAGGGAAGTGGCAGGGTGGGTGATGGGGGCAGGAGGGTGAGAGTGAGTGTGGGAGGGGAAAAGGGAAGGCTGGGAGGAATGGAGGATGGGGAATGGAAGAGGAGGGGCGGGGGGCAGGGAGGGAGGGAA
>PVKV010030200.1:0-22573 GCA_004027835.1 Alouatta palliata | reverse complement strand
CAATTCTCCTGCCTCAGCCTCCCGAGTAGCTGGGACTACAGGCACGTGCCACCATGCCCAGCTAATTTTTGTATTTTTAGTAGAGACGGGGTTTCACCATGTTGACCAGGATGGTCTCGATCTCTTGACCTCGTGATCCACCTGCCTCGGCCTCCCAAAGTGCTGGGATTACAGGCGTGAGCCACCGCGCCCGGCCTCTCTGGCATTTTCTAAGGCAGTGGCCCTCTGAGATTTCAGCATACATCATCATCTCTTGGGAGGCTTGTTAAAGCACCCATGGCTCAACCCCACCCAGAGTTTCTCATTCCATAGGTCTGGCTTGGAGCCTAAGAATTTGAGTTTCTGAGTTTCCCAGGTAAAGCTGCTGCTGCTGGCCAGGAGCATACTTTGAGAAACATCGCTTTTGGTGTAGCCATGGGACTAAAAAGAAACATAAGGGAATAGAGTTCATATTCCAGATAATGTCTTCAGAGGGCTTTAATATAGGCAGAGAGACTGTGACTTAGTAGTCATCAGTGATCAATTTCCTTTCATAACTTTAGAAGGATGACACCAGTTGAATTCAGAGTTAACTTTCTGAAGCCAGCTTGTCTCCTCAGCTGAGCTGTCTGAAATTCAAGTTTGCAGCTGGGGTTTAGGGAGAGGCATTGTGTGTTCCTCCCAGTGAGACAGTACTCAGTATGCTTTGATCATAACTGATACTCTTGTTACCCTTTTCTTTCTAATCTCTCTCTTTTCAAGGACCCCAGAAGCCAATTCCCGGGCCTCTAGTCCCTGCCCAGAATTTGAACAGTTTCAGATTGTCCCAGCTGTAGAAACGCCCTATTTGGCCCGAGCAGGAAAGAATGAATTTCTCAATCTTGTTCCAGATATTGAAGAAATTAGACCAGGGTGAGTACTATATTGACCAGGAATGCCAGCTGTAAGAAACAAATCCACAGAAAGAATTGACTGGCTAGCTCTTCTCTATGGGGTCTGTATTGTAGTCTGATGCAAGTTGAGTCTGTGGTGAGAGGGCTGGCCTGTGTTTCTCCAGTTGAATCTTATGATACATCTCCACCCTGGCACAGCATGTTGTCCTGGCATGGTTTTGCTCTTTTGCTGTATTACTTTGGCAGATAAGATGGGAGGCCAAATAGGTCATTTGCCTGTTTTGTTGAATCTAAGGACTTGGCCTAGGTGTGATGTATTTTGATGGTCCTTAGTTTGTGATCATTTTCTTCTTGTAAGAAACTAAATTTCTGCCATACTCTCCTTTTTAGCTCAGTGGTCTCTAAGAAAGGATACCTGCATTTCAAGGAGCCACTTTACAGTAACTGGGCTAAACATTTCGTCATCGTCCGTCGCCCTTATGTCTTCATTTATAACAGTGACAAAGACCCTGTGGAGCGTGGAATCATTAACCTGTCCACAGCACAAGTGGAGTACAGCGAGGACCAGCAGGCCATGGTGAAGGTCTGTTCTCCCTGTCTTGGTTTTTTATCACCACATATGTCCTTCCCTTTTGAGTTCTGAACTCTTTGTTATGTAATGTCAAATTTCCCCTTTCTTTCTGATCTTGAACTTCCTGTGTGGTGTGCTGCATGCCTTGGGAATATGGCAGGGCAGTCCCCATTGCCGTCTCTGTAGTAACTTTCTTGTCTGCCTGCATTTCTTTCAGACACCAAACACCTTTGCTGTCTGCACAAAGCACCGTGGGGTCCTTTTGCAAGCCCTCAATGACAAAGACATGAATGACTGGTTGTATGCCTTCAACCCACTTCTTGCTGGCACAATACGGTAAGAAGTTGTTCTTTTCTTTGAGATGGAGTCTTACTCTGTCTCCCTGAAGTGCAGTGGCGTGATCTTGGCTCACTGCAGTCTCTACTCCCTGGTTCAAGTGATTCTCCTGACTCAGCCTTCCCAGTAGCTGAGTCTACAGGCATGCATCACCATGCCTGGCTAATTTTTGTATTTTTTCTATAGGCAGGGTTTCACCAAATTGGCCAGGCCGGTCTTGAACTCCTGACCTCAAGTGATCTGCCTGCCTGGCCACCCAAAGTGCTAGGATTACAGGCATGAGCCACTGCGCCCAGCCTAGAAGTTATTTTATGTTTTCTTTCTCTCTTTGGCTTTTGGCTTCAGAGATATCAGCATAAATAGGAAGGGAAGTATTTTTCAAATAAATTTAAATGAGAGGAAGGACAGGAGTGTAAATTGGTTGTGGGGTGGTAATGAGGCCTCTGCATCTCATAAGACATCGTGATGTTCTGAACCACCAGGGAGACTGGTCACACATGTGCACTGATTGTTTTCCTTCTTTGTCTTTTTGTTCTCAAGAGGTCTGCAGATGGGGTCCAGGGGACAGAGTAAAGGGAGGACAGTGAGAACCTTAGTGGTCTCCCAACCTCCAGCCCTGTGATTCAGCCTCAGGTTCTCTGAGGGCTTGTGTCACTGGGTCCCAGAGTAGAGACCCTAGAGGCCTAGACCTGTGGTGCCAAATAGGAAGAGGCACCAGGAGGGAGCCTCAGAGGGAGAGGACTGTAAGGGGGCAACACTTGCGCTCAGACTTCTAACCCTACCTCCCCGTCTGTCCCCCATAGGTCAAAACTTTCCCGCAGATGCCCAAGCCAGCCGAAATACTGAGTGACTCTGCTGAGTGCCCTCACTCGCCTTCGAGAGATAAAGAAAGTGTTACCTCTCATTTCTCTTTGTGATTCGTGATGGTGACTCTTGTATGTAATCCTGTGGCTTAACTACTTTCTCCTTCCTTGTCCAGCACTTTTCTAGCTCTCCTGTTCCCCATCTCCATTGCTCTGTACTCTTATTTTTCCTGTGCTGAGAATCTTAGTAGTAGCATGTGGCCTAACAAAAGGAAAAAATGTTTTTTAAAACACACACACACAGACAAACATAAAACCCTGAGGGGATCTGCTGAATCTCCAAATTATTGTGGGTGTACTTTGGCTTCCTTTTGTATGATAGGTCCCCATCATGACCACCTCTGATGTCTGTGCTGCTGTTACCAGACACCTTTGTCTGTTTTTCAAGACAACATAATACTTTTTTTTCTTTTCTCTATTTGTGATATCACTTTAATTTTTCTTGGGTGGCTTAGAGACTAAGGGAGGAGACATCTGGCCTTTTTAGAACCTGAGAGGAAAAAAAACAATCTTTTTTTCCCCTCTGTCTCTTTTTGTCATAGCTAATCCCTGCATTCTAGTCAGGGGAAAGTGGCGATGAGCATAGAACTGGGACAGTTATATTCTGAGTCAAAGTTGGGGCTTTTTTAGAGCATAATTATGGGATTTTTAGTTACTGGTAGAGAGGAGGAGAGAGGCTTTTCACTGGGCCTGGGACAGTGGCTGCTGTTGACGTCATGTGAAGGGAAATGCAAGGGATGCTTCTGGTGGATTTCTGGGGACCCCAGGGTTTAGCCGTGATTCGTGACGGGGCGGCAGGCAGTGGGATTCTTGTAGCTCCTCAGCAGGATTCCTGCCCACTGTTTTTTCTCTGTTGGGAGGGAGGTTCTTTTCTAGGAGTTTCTTGATTCTGTTCTTGGCATTAGTGATGGTGGTGGAACAGTTGGAATTAATGCCATATCATACACAAGTGTTCCACAAGGCGGGAGTGTTTCACTTTCTGGTGATAAACTTGATGGTCATTGTTATGATTAAGATAATGCTGAGTAGGCCAGGCGCGGTGGCTCACGCTATAATCCCAACACTCTGGGAGGCCAAGGTGGGGGTGGATCACCTGAGGTCGGGAGTTCAAGACCAGCCTGACCAACATGGTGAAACCGCGTTTCTACTAAAAATACAGTTAGCCGGGCGTGGTGGCAGGCACTTGTAATCCCAGCTACTCGGGAGGCTGAAGTAGGAGAATTGCTTGAACCGGCGAGATGGAGGTTGCAGTGAGTGGAGATCGCACCACTGTACTCCAGCCTGGGTGACAGAGTGAAACTCCTTCTTGAAAAAGAAAAGATAATGCTGAGTGTGACCTTATGATTGTTATAACTCCCTTCTATCAAAGAATAGCTTTCAAATGTAAACTTGGAAGTCTCCCTCTGAATTCAGCAGTCGTTTTCATTGATGCTTGTCAAATTAAAGATGCTTTCAGTGATGCTTATCTCTCTATACTCATAAATAAGCAAATGTGGCAGGCTTTCCTTTCTGGATCCCAGGATTAAAACTAACCCCGACCACTACTCCAAACAAAACAAAATATGCCCAGGGGCACGGGTGAGCTGTCCAGGGAGGCTGGGCCCAGGATTTGTTGCTTGTCCCCTGCTGTCTCGCCCCTCTTTGTTACTGGCTCTTCCCCGTCTGGTGTGGAGGCACTGCCCAGGGAGAAAGGAGGAAGCTTACTGCGGACAGACCAGGTCATCTGGCTCTCAGAGACCATCAGAAAAGATGGCTCTTTCTCTTTCAGCTGCCACTAAGTTTTCCACGATGAGAAGAGGGGGAAAAAAAAAGCCTCCAGGTGACTTCATTTGCTTTGCCAGTTGTCTTGGGATTGTTTTACACCATCCTTTATTTCCCTTGCTCAGACTTCTCTGTTTCACCATCGCTCAGGCATTCAGGAAAGTGTCTGCTCGCTCCCACTTGCTGAGGTCCTTGGCCTTGAGGTGGCTGACTCTCAGGCGGTAGGCAGCTGGATTACTTTCCGCTTCAGGCAGCAAAGGCCAGGGGCTCACACGCCTCTGCAGAGTTGTTGCTAGGGAGACTTTTGTCATCGTCCACAGTCTTGTGTCCAACTTCCTAGTTGGGCTTATCTCTGAAGAACAGGTCTCCCAGCTTCTGTTATTTTCACTGCCTTGTGAAGAAGAGGAAAAGTTAATCACGGAGAAAGGAATG
Source organism: Alouatta palliata (assembly GCA_004027835.1). Lineage (NCBI taxonomy): Eukaryota > Metazoa > Chordata > Mammalia > Primates > Atelidae > Alouatta > Alouatta palliata. The sequence continues at coordinate 17,738 of PVKV010030200.1, read as the reverse complement.
GGTAGAATCACAGGCTGCTTCTGTAGCTGAAAAGTGACCAGCGGAAACTCTATGGCGGATTTTTTTTTAACTTTCTTCCTCCTGTTAAAACATAGGTCACTAACTTTGATGTTATTTGTTTTCTAAGTGATATGTGAGATTTTTTAATGTAGTTAGAAGTTTCTTCATTGTCTGGTGGACACAATATGCCCTTCTGGTTTGGTGTATACTCAACCCAGCAGGATCTGTTGGTGCTTAGAGGTGGCTGCCTGGACTGGAATTAAATCTAATTTCAGCGAAATGAAGATGGAATTTAAAGATCACTTTTAAAATTAAGTCATCGATGCTGCTGTAACAGAGTGTGACAGGATCCATGTCTGTGACACAGGACAGTGGGAAGCCTGAGAGAAAGTGAAATTATGTGATACATTGAAATGACTTTTGTTTTTCTTCTAACTCAGAACAAAACTGGTTGGAAAGTCTTTGCTTTGGAAGTGTCAGACGTTAGAACAGGCCACACTGGACTGTCTGTTCATAGTGTGCCTGGATAAGAAGATCTCTTAGGGACCGGGAGGGAGCAGAGTGGTCGTGTCCTGCATGTTCTCTATCCTCTGGAGAGCCCCTGCTGCGGCTGGGAGGTGCAGACAGCCCGTGCTGGCCCCCAGCACATCCAGGTTGGGTGCTCCCTTTCCCAACAGAACCATCCCCGCTTTGAAGCTCTGAGAGAAGATTTATGGCAGGAACTGTTTGTGAGGCTCTAGCTGTTGCTATTGTGGTGGGAAAGTTAAGAAACTCAGCCCTTAAGGACATTACCTTTATTTATTTATTTATTTATTTTCTTAAAGCACGCCTTTAAACAAGCAAAAAGTTTAAAAGGAAGAAAGAATTCTTATGCAAATTCAGAGAAATTAGTGCCAGTTAAAACTAATCACCTCCTCCTCCTCCTCTCTCATCCTCCTTTCTCCCGCCAAAGCAAAATATGGCCTCACTACCAACCCCAAACCAGTGCTCAGATCATCTCTGTGTCTGTGTACCCTCCTGGGAGTCAGTCAGCGCTCAGGCCAGGACTGTGCAGGGCCAGCCAGCCCATGCACTAGTCAGGAGCACAGGCCAGGGCTGCCTGTGGCAGTGGCTGGGCACCTGAGCCCTAGCTCTTTGTTAAATATGCTGACGGCAAGGGGCAATGGAGTGAGGGTTCCCAACTAAGAACCACTATTATTTGATATTTTTTCCCCTTCAGTCGCATAGAGTTCAGATAACTGCTCCTATTTTTATGGATTTTTCAGCTCATTTCAGATGAAAGAATTGTAAAGTGTCTCTTGGGATCTAAAAACAAGGTGACTTTTCCTGGCACATATTCCAAAGCAAAGACTTTGTTGCCTGCTGCTTGTTGTCTAATTTACAGGGATATTTAATTGTGTCGGGTCTATGTATATTTATACAGCTGTACCTACTTGCACAGCAGATTGGCAGAGAAAGGATTCTCCAGTGTGCATACCCATCGGTACTCTTTCTGCATTTCCCTCATGCTGTGTCCTGCCTGGGTTCCAATGGATAGTAATCAGGGCTTGTTTGTTTGACTTGGGTCTTTCAGTTTTCCTTTTGGTTCTCTTTTAAAAATGTGATTGTTAACCTGTTTCTTAAAAAGAAAAAATTCAGCCGGGCACGGTAGCTCATGCCTGTAATCCTAGCACTTTGGGAGGCTGAGGCAGGTGGATCACCTGAGGTCAGGAGTTTAAGACCAGCCTGGCCAACATGATGAAACCCTGTTTCTACTAAGAATACAAAAAACTAGCCAGGGGTGGTGGTAGGCGCCTGTAATCCCAGCTGCTCGGGAGGCTGAGGCAGGAGAATAGCTTTAACCCAGGGGGTGGAGGCTGCAGTGAGCCGAGCTTGCACCATTGCACTGGGCGACAGAATGGGACTCTGTCTCAAAAAAAAAAAAAGAAAAAGAAAAGAACGGTTTCGCTGCTGCTCTCAGAAGGTTTGCTGGATGTGTTTACGTAGGACTCTAACTTGTGTGCACTACGTTGTCCACCAGTGATTCACCCTGGTGTGTGGCCAGACCATGACTGTGTAGCAGGAATGTTTTAATTTGTGCTTCCTTAGTAAATTGAAATGTCAGCCGAGAGATTATTTGCTGCTGTTGTTCAAAAGGCCATTTATGAAGTTAGTATTTGAGCCCCATAAAATCTTTAAAAAGCCTCCAGTCATTTAAAGGAAGAAATCAGAGTTGCTATAAAATTCACGTAAAAAACTCACAGCCAAACGACTGTGCTCAGATGGAAAGTCTGAGCTGAGGTTGGTCTCTTGCCAAACCCTGGTTGTTGTGTATTGTTTTTCATGTCTTCGAGTTAATTTTTTTTCATTCTGCCTCTTCTGCCATCAGTTCACCTGAGGAGTCCATCAGGCTTCTTGTATTTAAGGCATCGTCTTAGATTCTGTGGCTCTAAAGTACTTGTCTGTTGAGATTTCAAGTCTCTTGTCGCCATCCTCACACGTGACAACAAAACTCATAATGCATAAGTGGCCTTTTTGAACCAAGACTTTGCAAATTGATCTCTCCCCAGTGAAGGAGTTGAGCACATTAGCAACAATGTACATTATTAATTTTGGATTTTCATTTTCATGTTTTATTTTGTAAATATTATCTGATGTTTGGAGCTTGAGTATACAGACTGTAAATATAGTTCTTGTATTTGTACTAATTCTGATTCTTTTGCTGTATAGCCTTAGATGTGCAACGCAGACATTACCTAACTGTGTATGGTAACCTTGCATCACAAAACTACTAGTGAACGAGGTAAAAATAATAAAGGTACAACCAGTGCATCAGAAGGCTCTCGATGTGCATTTATTCTTGCACGCCTTGAAAGGTAATTACACAAAGATTTCTTGACTTGCAAAGATAATACCTTTCTAAGACAGAAGTCGTGATATCACCACTTAATGTGTTCCTTTCTGATATGCAAAATGGTAGTTTTTATATAACCAAGAAAGCTAATATGGTGCTATTTCTTTAAAAGCACTTTTCTCCCAAAGATGTAAATGGTTGTTTTAGCCGAAAGATTTATTGTTTTTCTCCTGAAGCCTCCTTGTATGCCTTCCAGTAATTCCAGAGTGTTGTGTTGGTTTTGTTTTTTTTCCTTTTGAGATAGAGTCTTGCTCTGTCGCCCAGGCTGAAATGCAAAGGGGTGATCTCAGCTCACTGCAACCTCCACTTCCTGCGTTCAAGTGATTCTACTGCCTCAGCCCCCTGAGTAGCTGATATCACAGGCATACACTATCACACCTGACTAATTTTTGTATTTATATATATATATATTTTTTTTTTTTTGGAGACGGAGTTTCGCTTTTGTTACCCAGGCTGGAGTGCAATGGCGCGATCTCGGCTCACCGCAACCTCCGCCTCCTGGATTCAAGCAATTCTCCTGCCTCAGCCTCCCGAGTAGCTGGGACTACAGGCACGTGTCACCATGCCCAGCTAATTTTTGTATTTTTAGTAGAGACGGGGTTTCACCATGTTGACCAGGATGGTCTCGATCTCTTGACCTCGTGATCCACCCGCCTCGGCCTCCCAAAGTGCTGGGATTACAGGCGTGAGCCACCGCGTCCGGCCTGTATTTATATTTTTATTATTATTTTTTTGAGACGGAGTTTCACTCTTGTTGCCCAGGCTGGAGTGCAGTGGCATGATCTCTGCCTCCCCAGTTCAAGTGATTCTCTTTCCTCAGCCTCCCGAGTAGCTAGGATTACAGGTGTCTGCCACCACATCTGGCTAATTTTTTAAATATTTTTAGTAGAGACAGGGTTTCACCATGTTGGCCAGGCTAGTCTTAAACTCCTGACCTCAGGTGATCCGCCCTCCTTGGCCTCCAAAAGCGCTGGGATTACAGGCATGAGCCACCATGCCCAGCCAATTTTTGTGTTTTTAGTAGAGATGGAGCTTCACCGTGTTGGCCAGGCTAGTCTTGAACTCCTGACCTCAGGTGATCCACCCGCCTCGGCCTCCCAAATGCTGGGATTACAGGCGTGAGCCGCTTTGCCCAGCCATGTTGGGTTTTTTTGGGTGGGGAAGGGTAAATGGGGATTTGAAAATTTCAGCCTGTCAACTTAATTTGACAATTCCCCCATGATGAGCAGAGCATGATCAGGGGCCACTGTCCTTGGTGCTTGGGGAAAACAAGAAGGGAGGGAGGAGCAGCTCGCAGGTTAAAAGCAATGATTTGTTCAACAAATATTTGAGTACCTACCCTATGCCTGGTGTGCCACTGGGTGCAGTAAGTCAGCAGCAAACAAAGTAAGCCCATGCACTTGTGCCCTCCCATTAAACAAATGTATAACATCAGTCATAAGTATTTCGGAGGAAAGCAGCTAAATAAAAGGATGACAGAGGGGTGGGAAGGAGGCATCTGTTTAGATGGCATCGTCAGGGAAGGCCTCTCTTAGTAGATCACATCTGAGCAGACTCTGGAATTAAAGGGTGGGGTAAGCCATGCAAACCCCTGGGCAAAGAGGTCTTCAAGTAGAGAAATGAAGCCCTTGAGGCAGCAGTGTCCTCAGTAGGTTCCAGAAATAGCAGAGTCGCTGGTGTGGAGTCAGGGACTGGGAGCGCAATAGAAGACGTCAGAAAGTAGCCAGGGACCAGGGTATTTAGGGCTTAGGTGAAGAGGGCTTGGAATTTCCATAGAGTGAGTGGGAAGCCACTGAAGGCTTTGGAGCACAGGAGTCACAGGGGCTTATTTGTGTGTTGTTGTTTTTTTTTTTTTTAGAGTCTCTCGCTGTCACCCAGGCTGGGGTGCAGTGGCACAATTTTGGCTTACTGCAGCCTCCGCCTCCTGGGTTCAAGGGATTCTTCTGCCTCAGCCTCCCAAGTAGCTGGGACTACAGGTGCACACCACCATGCTCAGCTAATTGTGTGTGTGTGTGTGTGTGTGTGTGTGTGTGTATTTTTAGTAGAGGCAGGGTTTCACAGTGTCAGCCAAGATGGTCTCGATCACCTGACCTCATAATCCGCCCATCTCGGCCTCCCAAAGTGCTGGGATTGCAGGCGTGAGCCACCATACCCAGCCACTTATTTGCATTTTTAAAAGACCATTCCGACTGCTGAGTGGAAAACAGTGTTTATACTCAGGCAGGGACAAGTGGAAAAAAGGGGCAAAATAAAGATTGTTACCCCAGTATTCCAGGGGAGGGGATGGTGACTTAGACTAAGGTAGTAGCAGTATAGGTAGAAAAATGGTCAGATTCAGGGTACATTTTAAAGTTAGAACTAACAGTTTTCTGAGAGACTTCATGCAGAGGTGGAGAGAAAGGAGAAAAGTAACGAACTGCCTGAGTGAAAAGAACAGCACTGTAGTTTCCTAAAGTGAAGAGAGTTGGTAGAACAAAAGCTGAGAATGGTCACACCTGTAATCCCAGCACTTTGGGAGGCCAAGGTGGGATGGTCACTGGAGCCCAGAACTTCAAGACAAGTCCAGGCATGGTAGTGAGACCCTCATCTCTACAAAAAATGAAAAATTAGCTGGGTATGATGGTGCATGCCACTAGTCCCAGATACTCAGGAGGCTGAGGCAGAAGGATGGCGTGAGCCCAAGAGTTGGAAGCTGCAGTGAGCTATGATCTTGCCACTGCACTCTAGCCTGGTCAACAGAGTGAGACCCTGACTGTTAAAAATAAAATAAAATAGGCTGGGCGCAGTGGCTCACGCCTGTAATACCAGCACCTTGGGAGTCCAAGGCAGGGAGATCACGAGGTCAGGAGTTTGAGACTAGCCTGGCCAGCATGGTGAAACCCTGTCTCTACTAAAAATACAAAAATTAGCCAGGCGCAGTGACGTGCCTATAATCCCAGCTACTTGGGAGGTTGAGGCAGGAGAATCACTTGAACCCAGGAGGCAGAGGTTGCAGTGAGCCAAGATTGTGTCAGTGCACTCCAGCCTGGGCAACAGAGCGAGACTCCATCTCAAAAAATAAAAAAGAAAATAATTTGATTTGAGTCATGTTCACTTTCGGATGCCAACACATGCACCTGAGTGTGTAGTCAGTGAAACAGCTGGCTGGACTAGCGGGATTCAAGGGGCGTGGTTGGGGCTGGAGACACACTTTTGGGAGTTGTCAGCATGAAGACAGCAGATCGAGGCTCTGGCAGGGAAGGAGACCTGGAGAATGTGTGTAGCTGGCAGGAACCAAGGACTCCATCTTGGAGCTTGGTGCGCTCCAACACAGAGGTCAGGAAGAGAGAGCAGTCCAGCCAGGAGGACAAGTAGTGGCTGTGGCGGGAGAGCGTGGAAGATTGAGGAAGTGGGCGCTATGTCCAGGGCAGCCAGTAGGTTACAATAAGGACTGAGCAGGGACCACAGGTTTTGACAACTGAAAGGTGTAGGAAGTCCAAGGGAGCCAGGGAATACTCTTTAATTTTTCCCAATTTCAGAACCACTTGAGAAACAAAAAAGACAGATGGGAGACCAAAATACCACCCTTATTCCTGATAAAATTGCTGTAAGAGAATATGACTTACATCTGGGAACATTGGATTTCTTTTCTTCTCTTTTTTTTTTTTTAGATGGAGTCTTGTTCTGTTGCCCAGGCTGGAGTACAGTGGCATGATCTCAGCTCACTGCGACCTCCGCTTCCTGGGTTCAAGTGATTCTGCTGCCTCAGCCTCCTGAGTAGCTGGAATTACAGGCGTGCGCCACCACAACCAGCTAATTTCTATATTTTTAGTAGAGATGGGGTTTCACCATGTTGGTCAGGCTGGTCTTGAACTCCTGACCTCACAATCCGTCCGCCTTGGCCTCATAAAGTGCTGGGATTACAGGCATGAGCCACTGCGCCCCGCCCATTGGATTTATTTTCTAAGCCTGACCTTCAGAATGAGATGGTTTAGAGCTGCGCTTCTTGAACTTCACTGTGCACCAGAATCACGGGTATCGTACTGAAATGCATGTTCTGATTGAGTAGGGCTTGGGTAGAGCCTGAGATTCTGCTTTTCTAATAAGCTTCCAAGTGATGTCAGTATTACCATTGTGGGGATCACACTTTGAGTAGCAGAAGTTAAGAGGAATCAGCGCATATGTCCTTTGAAGGCAGCTGAGGTTCGGAGAGAGGGGGAGGAAGCAGCCGGGCAGTCTGTGCCTAATGGCTCCTTCCAGACTCACAGGAACGTCCCAGTAATGGGGCTCACTTCCCATGGAGGGAGGCATCAAGAGTACTTGTACACTAGCAAGGTCATTGATGAGCAGAGCATTTGCTTGAGGGTGCCTTCCTGGAGTGGGTTCTAGGGGAAGTGGGAGGAGAGGAAGGTGAAACTACAAACAATTCTTTCCAAGATTTTTCTGTAAAAGGGAAAAGACAAATGGGGTAAGTGGAAGGGGATGTGGGGTAAAGAAGAGGGTTTTATTTTAAAGAAGGGAAATAGCATGGCTTGTGTATATGTTAATTGGAATAAATGAACTGGGAGGGAAACCTGGCAGTGAGGAAGACAGTAGGGCGGAGAGAGTTAATGGAGTGGGTCTGAGGGACTGGGGACTGGCCCAGCAGAGAGGCAGGTCCTAGATCCAACTGAGCACCCTACTTTCTCCAGTGCTGCAGAACCTCAGTGATAGGAGCACTGCAAGCCTCTGGATTGCTGGGACCCGTCAATCTTAAAAGTTAATGTCTGGGCCGGGCACGGTGGCTCACGCCTGTAATCCCAGCACTTTGGGAGGCCGAGTCGGGTGGATCACGAGGTCAAGAGATCGAGACCATCCTGGTCAACATGGTGAAACCCCGTCTCTACTAAAAATACAAAAATTAGCTGGGCATGGTGGCACGTGCCTGTAGTCCCAGCTACTCGGGAGGCTGAGGCGGGAGAATTGCTTGAACCCAGGAGGCGGAGGTTGTGGTAAGCCGAGATCGTGCCATTACACTCCAGCCTGGGTAACAAGAGCGAAACTCCGTCTCAAAAAAAAAAAAAAGTTAATGTCTGGCTGGGTGCGGTGGCTCACGCCTGTAATCCCAGCACTTTGGAAGACCTAGGCAGGCGGATCACTTGAGGTCAGGAGTGTGAGAGCAGCCTGGCCAACGTGGCGAAACCCCATCTCTACTAAAAATACAAAAATTAGCCAGGCGTGGTGTTGGATGCCTATAATACCAGCTACTTGGGAGGCTGAGGCAGGAGAATTACTGGAACCTAGGAGGCGGACGTTGCAATGAGCCAGGATTGTGCCACTACACTCCAGCCTGGCAACAGTGAGACTCTTGTCTCAAAAAAAAAAAAAAAAAAAGTAATGTCAGCTCTAGAGGTTACATCAGGCCACGTCTTCCTGAACTGGACTTGCAGTTTAAACTGGGTGATCATCCCAGAATCAGTGCTTGTTAAGCTGGTTGTGCTCAACTAGACCTCACCCAGGAGCACGTAGGATTGGGTCCTCACTAGGGTTCCACTCTTAGTAAGTCCCCATGTCTCTTGCAAAGCTGATAGTTTGCGAAGTCAGGTGGCCCATGGAAGTCTGCACGAGTCTGGTGCGCTGCTTTTCTATCTGGGTTTTCTTGTTCTTCCACTTGTAGTTGGATGGGGAGATATCCCACTTTATCTTAGGAACTCCTTGTCCCTGCACAGACCATTTTAGCTATTCTGAGAACATTACAAGCATACTTCTCTGGCACTGGAATATATGGCCTCTGGGTTTTTTCAGAATTACTCCTTCTGCTCTGGAAGCTGACGTGGAAGGATTGCTTCAGTCCAGGAGTTCAAGGCCAGCATGGGCAACAAAGCAAGAACCACCTGTTTCTTAAAAAAAATAATAATAAGGCCAGGCGTGGTGGGTTACACCTGTAATCCCAGCACTTTGAGAGGCTGAGGCAGGAGGATCACTTATAGCCAGAGTTCAAAACCAGCCTGGGCAACTTAGTGAGCCCCTATCTCTATAAAAAAAAAAAAAAATTAACTGGGCAGAATGGTACATACCTGTTGCCCCAGCTGCTCAGGAAGCTGAGGTGGGAGGATCCCTTGAGCCCGGGAGTTTGAGGCTACAGTGAGCTATGATGATGCCACTGCACTGGCGCCTGGGTGACAGAGCAAGACCCTGTCTCAAAAAAAAAAAAAAAAAAGGGCTGGGCATAGTGGCCTGTGCCTGTAAATCCCAGCTACTTGAAAGGCATCATTTCATGCAGATGCCTCTGACCCCAGGAGTTCCAGACCAGCCCGGGCAACAGGGCAAGACCCTGTCTCAAAAAAAAAAAGTACTCTTTCTACCTAAAAGATATTCACGCCATGTGAGTTCAGCTACAAGAATTATGTAGTGAGTGAGTGTCGGAGCTGGGATTTTTAAATCTGCCCTAACTGATATGTTGCTTTACACACACTCTTAGTAAGTCAATCAAGGATACCCTGGGACATGTGCATAGAGGACTGTTTTTTGTAGAACTTGAGCTCATGCTTTGATTTGGGATTTGGGGAGTTAGGGCAAGCCAGAAGGTTTTTCTGGTGGATAATAATGTGTGTTGACTTTCTTAGGCATTTTAAGCCAAGCACTTGAGGAGTTTCTAAAAACTGAAAGCTAAAAGTCAGCATGACACAGCTATCTCGAGCCCTGGCTTGATTCTGTTCATCCCCAGGGGAAGACTTGCCTTTGTTCCAGCCCTGCCCTCCTAAGCCAGTTTGCTGTAGTTTTCCAGCAATTCTGGGAAGCAGTATTTTTTGCTGCTGATGAGAACCTTAACATAGAAGTTTGTGTAGCATATAACATTATTAGAAAGGAAAGAAAGGACTATATGATTAGATACATATTGATTTTATGCAATATGTTTGCATAAAATCATGTCTACCGTAGTAACTTGGTGAAAGTAGTCACATTGACTCAGCATAATTTCTCCCTTGCTGAATCTCAGACTAGAGCAATCAATTTGTTCCTGCAATAAAATCTGATGGTAGCTTTCCTTGTAACTGAGCCCCATAGAAAGAGGAAGTAGTTGCAACAAAGTTAAAAGGGATGCCTGTTATCAAGGTTCTCTTAAGGGAGTCATTGTGTAAAGTTCTACTTGTGAAATTTCTGCAAGTACTGTTTGTTCTCCAAAACCCAGCTTCCCATCAAAGGTCAATTAAGCATCTCTAAAATGCAGAGATACCCCCGTTCACTGGGAACACAGTCACTGAGAGTATTCCTGACCATGTCCTGCTAAACCTATTGTGAAAGAATGCCGGGCTCAGCCCTAGCAGGTAGACTTAGGTTTAAGTTCACCTGTGCCACTAACTAGCTGGAAGTTCAACTTCTCTGAGCTGAGTTTCTTTGTCACATTAGAGAATATTAATAATGGCATATGAAAATTGTGGAGCAGTCTGAAGTTTGCAAGGAACTTTCATGGACATTAGCTCATTTTGCGGTGCCCACCCTGGGAAGGAATCGGGACAGGCAGGCAGTGGCATCCCACTCATCAAGCAGCCTGAGGACTGCTGTAAGCCTCTGGGGCAGGGCAGGAGTTTGAGGAGGCTCTCAGACCTTTCGTCCTTTTTTGGAGACATACTGATCTCGGCTCACTGCAACCTCTGCCCCCACTGGGTTCAAGCAATTCTCATGCCTCAGCCGCGCGAGTAGCTGGGACTACAGGGTGCACTACCACGCCCAGCTAATTTTTGTATTTTTAGTAGAGATGGGGTTTCAGACTATTAGCCGTGGCTGGAATCAAACTCCTGACTTCAGGTGATCCTCCCACCTCAGCCTCCCAAAGTGCTGCGATTACAGGCGTAGGACACCATGCCCAGCCCTTTCATCCTTTTTATTGAGGCTTCTCTACATTTTCTGATCCTGAGTCTCCTTACTTGCTATAAGGTAGAGGTCCCAAATCCAGCCTGTGAAAGACAAGTGGCAGCAGAGGCAGCACCCAGCACAGATGTGTTACTGTAGCATGCTGTGCTGTTACTCTGCTGTGCTCTGTGCATCTGTTACTGTGCTCAGGGCCTTCAGTAAAAGCCCACAGACCCTGACTACTTTCTGGTAGACTCGGGAGGAAGTCCTTAACTACAGACAAAAGGATAATGACGGTGCTGTGGATGGCCTGCTGGCTGTTGAAGTGTGAAGAGAATACGGAATGCCCTCTACAAAAATAAACAAGCATAAAATTGGAAAAAACATGTATCAAAAGCATTTCAAGGCTCTGGAAATCAGCCAAAGGCAAGCAAATTAAGAGCATTTATTCTTGGGAAAAAACTGGCTGGGCACGGTTGCTTGCGCCTATAATCGCCCAGCACTTTGGGAAGCCAAGGTAGGGAGATTGCTGAAGGCCAGGCGTTCAAGGCCAGCCTTTGCAACAAAGCAAGACCCTGTCTCTCCAAAAATAATAATAATAAAAAGAAAAAGAGTGGCTCATGCCTGTAATCCCTGCACTTTGGGAGGCCGAGGAGGGTAGATCACCTGAGGTCAGGAGTTCGAGACCAGCCATGCTAATATGCTGAAACCCCATCTCTACTAAAATTACAAAAAAAATAAATAAATAGCCAGGCATGGTTATGCATGCCTATAATCCTGGCTACTTGAGAGACAGGAGAATCGCTTGAACTCGGGAGGCAGAGTTTGTGGTGAGCTGAGATCACATCACCTCCCTCCAGCCTGGGCAATAATGGCAAAACTCCGTATCAGAAAAAAAAAAAGAAAAGTGCTAGGTAATAGAAGCAGAGATCTGCTGCTCTCTTGCCTGGGACTGCTGTCAGTACTGGTCCCCTTCCCTCCAAACCCTCTCCATTGGCAAGAACAGTCTTACCACGTCAGACTTGGGGTAAACTTGATTGCGTTTGTGAGTAACAGGGCTGGGATATTTGGGACAGAGGAGAAGTGTACTTTTTTATCAGCTAAAAGTAGCAAACTTGTTGAGAAGTAAATGGGAAAAAAACCCGCAGCTTACTAGCCTGAGATCTCAAACAATTAGCAGACTAGCTAGAAGTTTAAGAGGAGACTCTGGAAATGAGAATGCCACACAAGGATTAGACAGGGCCTCAGCACGTCGCTGGCTGGCTGGAAAACCAGCCATGTACACAGATGAGACTTCAGAAAGCCCCACAGATATTAAAAGCCAAAGGAGAACCCGGTGCAGTGACTCATACCTGTAATCCCAGCACTTTAGGAGGCGAAGGTGGGCGGACCACCTGAGGTCAGGAGTTCAAGATCAGCCTGGCTAACACATCAAAAACCCATCTCTACTGAAAATACAAAAATTAGCCAGGCATGTTAGTGCACACCTGTAATCCCAGTTACTCAGGAGAATGAGGCAAGAGAATCACTTGAACCCAGGCGGCGGAGGTTGCAGTGAGCCAAGATTGCTTCGCTGCACTCCATCCTGGGTGATAGAGTGAGACTCTATCTCAAAAAAAAAAAAAAAAAGAAATTAAAAGCCAAGGGAGGCCGGGTGTGGTGGCTCACACCTGTAATCTTAACACTTTTTGAGGTTAAGGCAGGTGGATCACCTGAGGTCAGGAGCTCAAGACCAGCCTGGCCAACACAGTGAAACCCTGTCTCTACTAAAAATACAAAAAATTAACCAGGCATGGTGGCAGGCACCTGTAATCCCAGTTACTCGGGAGGCTGAGGCAGGAGAATCACTTAAACCCGGGAGGCAAAGGGAGAGATCGCACCATTACACTCCAGCCTGGGCAGTAAGAGCAAAACTCCTTCTCAAAAAAACAAAAAGCCGAGGGAGACGTAAGAACTAGGTGATCCCTGAATGCACGGCCAACCCACACAGGTGGGCCAAAGTGTCTGAGCACAGCCTCTTCCCAAATCTGTGGCTACTAAGTTATGGAGACATAAGGCAACACTCAGGAAGTCAGGCTAAAAACTGAAGAATAAATATCTGGGTGTGGTAGCTCACACCTATAATCCCAGCATTTTGAGAGGCCAAGATGGGAGGATTGCTTGAGTCCAGGAGTTTGAGACCAGCCTGGGCAACACAAGAGAGATCTTGTCTCTAATTAAAAGAAAAAAAAAAAAAAGCCAGGCATATGGTGGTGTGCACCTGTAGTCCCAACAGCTTGGGAGATTGAGATGGGAGGCTTGCTTAAGTTCAAGAGATTGAGACTGCAGTGAGCTATGATTACAACATTGCACTCCAGCCTGGGTGACGGAGTGAGTCCCTGTGTCCAAAAAAAAAATCTGAGCTGGGTGTGGTGGCTCACGCCTGTAATCCCAGCACTTTGGGAGGCCAAGGTAGGCAGATCACTTGAGGTCAGGAGTTCGAGACCAGCCATGGCCAACATAGTGAAACCCTGTCTTTACTAAAAATACAAAAATTCGCTGAGCGTGGTGGCACATGCCTGTAATCCCAGCTACTCAGGAGGCTGAGACAGGAGAATTGCTTTAACCTGGGAGGTGGAGGTTGTAGTGAGCCAAGATCACACTACTGCACTTCAGCCTGGGTGACAGAGTGAAACTCCATCTCCAAAAAAAAAAAAAGTCTGAACAGAGTGCACCCACACATTGAAATAAGAGTTCTAGAAGGAAAGAAGAGAAATGGAAGAAAAAATTATTTGAAGGATTTGTGGCCAAAACTCCCTAAATATTTCAAAGGACACTAATTTACTAATTTAACTCTATGAGCCCCAATAGGATAACCACAAAAAGATCCACATCATCAAACTGCTGAGAACCAATTGAAAGGGACAGTTTTTAAAACAGAAAAACAACTCATCATGCACAGGAGAATGGCAATATGATTAATAGTTGACTATTCTGGCCAGGCAGAGTGGCTCACACCTATAATTCCAGCACTTTGGGAGGCTGAGGTGGGAGGATCACTTGAGCCCAGGAGTATGAAACCAGCTTGGGAAACATAAGGAGACCCTGTCTCTACAAAAAAATTAAAAATTAGCCAGGCATGGTGGTGTGAACCTGTAGCCCCACCCATTTGGGGAGCTGAAATGGGAGAATTGCTTGAGCCCAAGAGGTTGAGGCTGCAGTGAGCTGTGATTACAACACTACACCCCAGCCTGGGCAGCAGAGAAACACCCTGACCCTGGAAAAAAAAAAAAAAAGGTTGACCGCTCATCAGAAACAGTAAAGGCCCAAAGCCACTGCAATGGATATTCAAAGTGCTGAAAGGAAAAAACAACAATCACGCAAGAATTTTATATCCAGCAAAACTAGCCTCCAAAAGTGAGGGTGAGGTTGGGCCCAGTGGCTCACACCTGTACTCCCAGCAGTGTGGGAGTCTGAAGCAGGAGAATTGCTTGAGCCCAGGAGTACAGACTAGCCTGGGCAACATAGTGAGATCCCATCTCTACAGAAAAAATTTAAAATTAGCCAAGCATGGTGGCACATACCTGTGGTCCTAGCTACTTGGGAGGCTGAAGTGGGAGAACTTGAGCCCACAAGATTGGAATTGCAAAAAGCCATGTTCATACCACAGCACTACAGACTGGGTGACAGACAAAGACCCTGTCAAAAAAAAAAAAAAAAAAAAGTGTGAAACAAAGGCATTCTGAGATTTTTAAAAAGTGAGAATAAGAGAATTATTGCTAACAGACCTGTCCTAAAAGAAGTACTAAAGGAAGTCCTTTAGCCTAAAAGAGAAGGACAATAGAACACTATCTTGGATTCACCAGAAGAAATAGAGCACTAGAATGATAAAGACAGCTAAATGTAAAACACTATATATTTCTTTTTTTATACTTTATATTTTTCTCTTTTTTAATTTTTTAAAAAGCAAGGTTGTTCGCTGGGCATGGTGGTTCTCACCTGTAATCCCAGCACTTTGGAAGGCCGAAGCAGGTGGATCACCTGAGGTCAGGAGTTCGAGACCAGCCTGACCAACATGGCAAAACCCCATCTCTACTAAAAATACAAAAAGTAGCCAGGCATGCTGGTGGGCGCCTGTAATCCCAGCTACTTGGGAGGCTGAGGCAGGAGAATTGCTTGAACCCAGGAGGCGAAGGTTATAGTGAGCCAAGATCACTCTGTTGTACTCCAGTCTGGGCAACAGAGCAAGATTCCGCCTCAAACAACAACAACAACAAGGTTGTTTAGGCCAGGTGCAGTGGCTCACGCTTGTCATCTCAGCACTTTAGGAGGCCAAGGCAGGTGGATCACAAGGTCAGAGGTCAGGAGTTTGAGACCAGCCTGGCCAACATAGTGAAACTCCATCTCTACTAAAAATACAAAAAATCAACCAGCCATGGTGGCAGACACCTGAAATCTCAGCTACTTGAGAGGTTGACACAGGAGAATCACTCACCATGACCTCAACCCGGGAGGCGGAGGTGATGGTGAGCCATGATCGAGCCATAGCACAAAGGTAGAGCAAGGGAAGGGTAATAAAGTTACTGCATTCTACCAGAATTTTCAGTATTGAGTTGAAATACATTGTAATAAGTTAAAGCTACATACTGCAATCCCTAGACAACCACACAGGAAGTAACTCAAACAATAACTAAAAGGAAAAAAAACCTTCAACTTTGGGATTAGAATAATACACACACACACAACTGTAACAGAAAGAAGGAGTTAAAGAAGCCAGGCATGGTGGCTCATGTCTGTAATTCCACCATTTTGGGAGGTCAAGGCAGGCAGATCACCTGAGTTCAGGAGTTCAAGACCAGCCTGGCCAACATGGTGAAACCCCATCTCTACTGAAAGTACAAAAATTAGCCAGTCATGGTGGCACATCTATAATCCCAGCTACTGGGGAGGCTGACGAGATTGCTTGAACCCAAGAGGCGGAGGTTGCAGTGAACCGAAATCATGCCACTGCACTCCAGCCTGGGCAACGGAGCGAGACTCAGTCTCAAAAAAAAAAAAATAATAAGGAAACAAAGGAACAAAAAAGATAGGAGACATCAACAATTACATTAAACATGAATGGACTAAATACTCCAAGGGCACAGACTGTCAAACTATATAAAAAGCAAAAATCAACTATATGCTATCTACAAGAGATCCTTTAGATTCAAAGACACAAATACAGTGAAAGTAAAAAGATACACCATGCAAACAATAATCACAAGAGAGCAGGAATAGCTATATAAATACCAGTCATACTGCCTTTTTTCCCCAGGTTCTTCCTGCATACATTTAACTCAGCACAGAATTTAAGAAAATATTACTAGAAACATAAAGGAGGCCAGGCATGGTGGCTCACGCCTGTAATCCCAGCACTTTTCTGAGATAGGCGGATCACCTGAGGTCAGGAGTTTGAGACCAGCCTGGCCAAGATGGTGAAACCCTGTCTCTACTAAAAATACAAAAAAATTAGCTGGACGTGGTGGCACGTGCCTGTAATCCCAGCTGCTCGGGAAACTGAGGCTGGAGAATTTCTTGAACCTGAGAGGTGGCGGTTGCAGTGAGCTGAGAATGCACCATTGCACTCCACCCTGGGTGGCTGAGACGCCTTCTCAAAAAAAGAAAAAAAACATGAACATTTTATCATGATAATGGCTACATCAATTTATCAAGAAGATATAGCCATTATATAAATATATACACTAATAATATTAGAGTATTAGAGTCTCAAAAACATAGAATTGAAAGGAAGAATAGACAATTGAAAATTCCTGATAGACCGGGCACAGTGGCTCACAGCCTTAGTAATCCCAATACTTTGGGAAGCCAAGATGGGGGGATTACTTGAGCCTGGGAGTTTGAGACCAGTTTGGGCAATATGGTAAGGCCCCATCTCTTAAAAAAAAAATTAAAAAATTGCAAAGCATGGTGGTGCACATCTGTAGTTCCACCAGCTACTCGGGAGGCTGAAGTGAGAGGATCACTTAACCCAGGAGTTTGAGGCTGCAGTAATCTAGCCATGTTCACACCACTGCACTCCAGGCTGGGCAACAGTGAGACCCTGCCTCAAAAACAAAAACAAAATGACAAAAACTCTAAACATATTAGGAATAGAAGAGAAAAAAATAGGGCCAGGCACAGTGGCTCACATCTGTAATCCCAGCACTTCAGGAGGCCAAGACGGGTGGGTCACTTGAGGTCAGGGGTTTGAGACCAGCCTGGCCAACATGGTGAAACCCCATCTCTACTAAAACTACAAAAAACCAGGTGTGGTGGCACATGCCTATAGTTCCAGCTACACCGGAGGCTGAGGCAGGAGAATCGCTTAAACCTGGGAGGTTGCAGTGAGCCAAGATCTCGCCACTGTAATCCAGCCTGGGCAACAGGGTAAGATTCTGTCTCCAAAAAAAAAGAGAGAAATTCCCTAACATCATATTTAATGGTGAAAAACTGAATGCTTTCCTCTACGATCAGAAACAAGGCAAGTATGTTTCTTCTCACCATATCGACATTGTACTGAAGATTGTAGCCAGTACAATAGACAAGGAAAATAAAGGACATGCAGATTGAAAGGAAAAAAAAACCATACACAGATGATACGATTGCAGATGACAGGGTCTCAGGGTACAAGGTCAACAGACGAAAATTACATTTCTGCGTTCCAATAATGAACAATCTGAAAACAAAATTAAGAAAGTGCCATTCTCGCCAGGTGCAGTGGCTCATGCCTATAATCCCAGCTACTTGGGAGGCTAAGGCAGGAAAATCACTTAACTTGGGAGGCAGAGGTTGCAGTGAGCTGAGATTGTGCCACTGCACTCCAGCCAGGGTGACACAGTGAGAATCTATCCCAAAAACAAACAAAACAATATTGAGGCTGGGTGTGGTGGCTGACGCCTGTAATCACAGCACTTTGGGAGGCCGAGGCGGGTGGATCACGAGGTCAAGAGATCGAGACCATCCTGGTCAACATGGTGAAACCCCGTCTCTACTAAAAATACAAAAATTAGCTGGG
>PVKV010030199.1:0-12985 GCA_004027835.1 Alouatta palliata | reverse complement strand
AGCCGGTGGCTCACATTTGTAATCCCAGCACTTTGGGAAGCCAAAGCAGGACCACCGAGCCCAGGAGTTTGAGACTAGCTTGGGCAACACGGTGAGACCTTGTCTAAAAAAAAACAAAAATAATAATTACATAGCCATGATAATGTAAACATTGAATATTGATTTAACCAAAGACTGGATTAAACAGAATTTAATTAACAGTGCTGGGAAGATGAGGGAAGGGAAAGGAGGATGCAGGTGGCCATGGGTTAAAAAAATAAATTAGCATCTCCTGTAATCACAAGAAAGTGAGTAATGCCGGCGGGGTGTGGTGGCTCACACCTGTAATCCCAGCACTTTGGGAGGCCAAGGTGGGCAGATCACCTGAGGTCAGGCATTGGAGGCCAGCCTGGCCAACATGGCGAAACCCTGTCTCTACTAAAAATACAAAAATTAGCCGGTCTTGATGGTAGGTGCCTGTAATCCCTGCTACTCGGGAGGCTAAGACAGGAGAATTGCTTGAACCCAGGAATCGGAGGTTGCAGTGAACTGAGATTGTGTCACTGCACTCGCACTCCAGTCTGGGTGACAGAGTGAGACTCGTCTCAAAAAAAAAAAAGGATAATGTCCCAAACTGACAAATCAACAAAATAGCAATATAGGCATTTTTAGGAATATTGGAGGTGGTTTAAACTGGAAGAAACAACGGAAAGAGATGAGCTGGCTACCTCTGGGGATCAGAGTGGAGTGGGATTGAATGGGATTGGGTAGAACATTGCACTGCTATTTTTTGTCACATGACTTTTAGTACTTTTGACTTTTTTTTTTTTTTTAAGCTGGGGTCTCGTTCTGTCACCCAGGCTGAAGTGCAGGGGTAGGATCATAGCTCACCTATGATCATACATACAACACCAGGGCTCATACAATCCTCCCACCTCAGCCTCTGAAGTAGCTATGACCGCAAGTGCACGCTGCCATTCCCGGCTCCTTTTTTCTGTAGAGACAAGATCTCACTGTGTTGCCCAGGCTGGTCTAGAATTCTTTGCTTCAAGTGATCCTCCCTCCTTGGCCTCCCAAAGTGCTGGTATAACACACATGAGCCACTTTGCCCAGCCCCTTTTGACTTTTTAATTTTTGTGTGCAGTTACATTATTTTCACAAAAACAAAATGTGATTTTTTTTTTTTCTTGAGACGGAGTCTCGCTCTGTTGCCCAGGCTAGAGTGCAGTGGCACAATCTCAGCTCACTGCAACCTTCGCCTACCTGGTTTAAGCAATTCTCCTTCCTCAGTCTCCCAAGTAGCTGGGATTACAGGTGCCCACCACCATGCCCGGCTAATTTTTTGTAGTTTTAGTAGAGACAGGGTTTCACCATGTTGGTTAGGCTGGTCTCAAACTCCTGACCTTGTGATCCACCCACCTCAGCCTCCCAAAGTGCTAGGATTATAGGCCTGAGCCACTGCGCCCAGCAACAAAGGTAATTTTTTTTTTACTGAGTCAGAGTCTCATTCTCTTGCCAGCCTGGAGTGCAGGTGAGATCTTGGCTCACTGCAACCTCTGCCTCCTGGGTTCAGTGATTCTCCTGCCTCAGCCTCCCAAGTAGCTGGGATTACAGGTGTGCGCCATCACACACAGCTAATTTTTGTATTTTTAGTAGAGACGGGGTTTCACCACGTTGACCCAGATAATCTTAATCTCCTAACCTTGTGATCTGCCCGCCTCAGCCTCCCAAAGTGCTGGGATTATAGGCGTGAGCCACCACGCCTGGCCCAAAAGGTAATTTTTAAAAGAAAAAATTTAAACTGAGAAAAACAAAATAGCAAAAAGTGTTAGTCATTGATTACTTACGTCTCTGATTTATTTTCATTCTGCTGACTATTCTCTTTATCTTCTTTTTTTTTTGAGATGGAGTCTTGCTCTGTTGCCCAGGCTGGAGTACAGTGACTTGATCTTGGCTGACTGCAACCTCTTCCTCCCAGGTTCAAGCGATCCTCCTGCCTCAGCCTCCTAAGTAGCTGGATTACAGGCATGTGCCACCATGCCTGGCTAATTTTTTTGTATTTTTAGTAGAGACGAGGTTTCACCATGCTGGCCAGACAGATCTCTAACTCCTGACCTCAAGAGATCTGCCCACTTTGGCCTTCCGAAGTGAGGAAGGAGACTCCCTTCTCCGAGCCTGTGCTTGGAGAAAAGGAGGAAGTAAAAGTTAAAGGTCAGCCAGATGAGGTCAGTGGAAGGACTGGTTGGCGCCGCTGACCCGGCTCTAGAGGTTAAAGATTAAACTCCCTACTCCTAACCACAGTCCTATCTATAGATCGCAGACATGGGATGGAGGAATTTTCCCCGGAAGGCATTGTTCTTGCTCAACTGCTCAGACCCCTACCTAGTCACGTCCCCTACACTTGCCTAATTGATCACGACTCTCTCACACGTGCACCCCTTAGACTGTAAGCCTTTAAAAGGGCCAGGACTTTCTTTGTCGAGGAGCTTGGTTAGGCTTGAGCCAGCTGCAGCTCCCGGCCGAATAAAACTGCCACTTCCATCCCCAGTTCAGTGCTAAGAGGTTTTCTTCAAGGCCGCTCCTGTTACAAAAGTACTGGGATTATAGGCATGAGCCACTGGGCCCAGCCCCAGTGCTTAACTCTTTATTTATTTATTAATAGAGACAGGGTTTCACCACGTTGGCCAGGCTGGTGTCGAACTCCTGACCTTAGGTGATCTGCCCACTTCGGCCTCCCAAAGTGCTGGGATTACAGGCGTGAGCCACCGAGGCTGGCCTTTTTGTTTGTTTGCAGAAAGTGGTTTATTTAAAGAGAGAGAGAAACAGAAAGAGAAAGAAACAGCTGGCTCTCACACTGAGTGAGAGAATCCAGAAAGATGGAATCCAGGAGAGGAGAGCAGCTTCCACACTGAGTGGAAGGGAATAGAGAGAGATGGAGTTTAGGAGGACAAGACAGGCTTCCACGAGTGAGTGTGGAAGGGGACTCCAGAGGGAAAATGCAGGATAGAGAAAGGTGGCTTCCACGAAGGGAGTGTTCATGGAAGGGGATCCAAACATAGAGTCCCCCCAGTGCTTAACTCTTGATTGGAAAATATGATAGAGTTGCCAGATAAAATATATTTAGGATATGCTTACACTAAGAACATTATTATTTTTCAGAAATTCAAATTTAACTCGTCCTCTTGTATTTTTATATTCTATTTGTTTGCGAAATCTGGAACCCTAAAAAGTGGACACTTGTTTTCCCTAACCCCACAAGCTAGGACTGTGGCCAAAGGGAGATACTGAAACCAGGAAGTTTTCTGCAATTAATATTCACAACTAACTGACTAAACTTTCTGGTCGAGGCTGAGCCCTGAGCGGTGATTTGGTACCTAGTACAGATGTGCATGGTGTGATGCCAGTCAGCCTCTGGCCAATCTCTGGGAGCCTAGAAGCATACGTAGTGCAGGCCTTGCCCGGTGACCTGCAGCAGCACACCCGCCTGTCCCGCCCCTTTCCCCTCCGTCTGGTCCTCCTCCCTCCATCTGTCCTGAGGGCTTAGGAGCTGAGCCCAAGGCTTCTGCAGGCTATCACCATGCCCGGCATGCATTCTTCCTCCTGAGGGGGGGCAGGGCAGGATGGGAAGTGACCTCAATTTAGCTAAATTCAGGAGTGACATGACATCCATGTCACTGTCTCTTGCTTTTCATGGAAAAAGCTCTCTCTTCAGGCAAATTTCAGGCAAATTTCTTACACTGTTGCTTAATCTTGTCTACAACGTGCTTTATTTAAGAGTTTCACTCTCAGAGGAGGATTTTGTTCTTCGATTGTGGAGTGATCTCTACTACCAATGACTAAAGGTAGGAATGGAATAATTTTCTCCCTTTTATACTTAGGAAGCTATCCTTTGGTGTTAATAGAATTAACTGTTAAGGAAACTGCTGGGCACAATGGCTCATGCCTGTAATCCCAGCACTTTGGGAAGCCGAGGCAGGCAGATCATGAGGTCAGGAGATCCAGACCATCCTGGCTAACACGGTGAAACCCTGCCTCTACTAAAAATACAAAAATAAGCCAGGCATGGTGGCACGTGCCTGTAATCCCAGTTACTCAGGAGGCTGAGGCAGGAGAATCGCTTGAACCCGGGAGGTGGAGGTGGAAATGAGCTGAGATTGTGTCACTGCACTCCAGCTTGGACAACAGAGCGAGACTCCGTCTCAAATAAAAATAAAATACTAAGGAAACAGATGAGTCCTCCTGAAAGCTAAAATAATCTCCAGAATATATAAATGTGTAATTTGGAAATACATAACCATAAGTTTATGTGGTAAAAGAGAAACAGCTAAAATCTGGGTATTTACAAATACAGAAGAATATAAATATAAAGCATTTTTATTGTTTTGACATTAATCATTTCTCTTTTTGAGCAGATGTTGAAGCACAGAAAGATACACCCCAAAATATGACACTTCAGCATGCTGAGTGCTTTGAAAATTGAAAGGCCTCTGAAATAAGCCTCAGCGCAGGGTCTCCCTCTGACCTCCCCCTACCTCCCTGTCTCTCTGATCCTGTCTCTCCCAAAGCACAGAATGAAGCTGTTCTCTGAAGTTCCCTTATCTACCTAGAAACTGGACCCCCAAAGAGGAACACAATTGCCTTCGATCCCTTCCCTGAAATTTCCTTAGCCAGAGAAAATTAAAACTTCTATCACAGAGGAAGAGACTGAACATAAAACACCATAGCTACAGCCCAGACAATCTTCGTCCCAAACCACTGTTTGTTCTCCTGCCCCATTCAATTGCCAGAATCATTCACAAGATCAAGTCTGCCTTCTGGGTCCATTCATTCTCCACTAAAAATCTTTTACTCCTACACTCTCATCTCTCCTTCCTCTGTGAAGAAGTGTGTATCAACATTTAGACCTCATTGGGTTATTGGGTAATCATTCTCATGCAGTTCCCCTGTGCTCTGCATGGTAAATATATTTGTATGCCTTTTTCTCCTTCCTGCTTTTTGTTATTTTCTTTTTCTTTTTTTTTTTTTTTTTTTTTCTGTTGTCCCAGGTTTATTGAAAATCATACAGCCTTGCAGAAAAGATTCAGACAGGTCCCCAAGGCGTTTTGAAATCCATCCCAACTGTAGGGTGAGTGACCTGCAGGTTGGACAGACTGCCGAAATCCAAAAGCTTCAGCATTTCCTTAATGTCAGGATCTACTTCAGTGATCTCCTGATCCAGGGCTGAGACCTCAGTAACATGATTGTCTCTCCTTTCTCTCTCCCCCTCTTGCAGCTTGATGGAGATACCTCTTACTGGGCCTCTCCGAATCCACGTCATCAGATGCGTGACGTAGCCTGACATCATGTTGCGGAGCTTCTGGCTAGGGATAAGGGCCATCTCCTCACACACACGCTTGTTCATACGGAAGTCGTTGCCCAGGCACGTGCAGTACTTTTCTGTGATGACCCGGGCTGCCTTCTTCACAGTTTTGGTTCGAATGCGGCCCATGTTGGCGGTTTCTTGGTGAAAGAGCGCCTTTTGTCATTTTCAGTAAACCTTCAGAAGGTAAAGGGGGAAGCTTTCCCTCTTCGCCCCTACAGTGTCAACAACAGCCAGCCAGGCAACAGTTTCAGAAACCCACGTGGGATTAAGATGATTAGCCACGTGGTTCTATTCTACAAATCAGTGGTCAGAATAACAAGAGTTTGTTTTATTAGGAGGTGGAGGTGAGATGATTGCTTGAGTTCAGGAGTTTGAGACCAGCCTGGGCAACATAGTAAGACCCTGTCTCTATTTTAATAAAAATAAAATAAAATAAAAATGTTTAAGTTTGCTTAAACATTTTCTTTCCTTTTTTTTTTTTTTTGAGGTGGAGTCCCGCTCTGTTGCCCAGGCTGGAGTGCAATGGTGCAATCTTGGCTCACTGCAACCTCCAACTCCCGGGTTCAAGCAATTCTCTTGCCTCAGTCTCTTGAGTAGCTGGGAATACAGGCAACCACCACAATGCCTGGCTAATTTTTTTTTTTTGAGACGGAGTTTCGCTCTTGTTACCCAGGCTGGAGTGCAATGGCGCGATCTCGGCTCACCGCAACCTCTGCCTCCTGGGTTCAAGCAATTCTCCTGCCTCAGCCTCCCGAGTAGCTGGGACTACAGGCACGCGCCACCATGCCCAGCTAATTTTTGTATTTTTAGCAGAGACGAGGTTTCTCCATGTTGGCCAGGCTGGTCTCAAACTCCTGACCTCAGGTGATCCGCCTGCCTCAGCCTCCCAAAGTGCTGGGATTATAACCGCGCCCGGCCTGCTTAAACATTTTCAAAGCTTTCTAAAATCAAATGGCTTTGGCCATATAAATATTTTTAAATTGTAAAATAATCATGTAAAACATTTAATCATGTTCAAGCATGCATTTATTTTAGAGCTGTGAGATGACCATTTTTTTGAATCCTCCCAATGACTTAGGAGCTCAGTTCAATCCAAGGAAGTATTTGCATCTTTCAGACAGCTCTAATTATTTAAAGGTCTTCCATTTAAAGACAAAATCTAGCTTTATGTAGCTCCTGGTCCTATGCTTGCCTTGAAAATTAAGGAAGAACAAGCCATCTTCTACAAAACAGTCTTCAAAGGGCTGAAGACATTACAGGGCCTCTGGAACTGCCTCCCTCGCTACTCATGTAAGCTAGTCTGCAATCTTCCTCCTCCATCTTCCTGTGAGCACCTTAGTTCACCGATGCTAGCAGGCTTAAAATGAGGCACTCACACTGAAGTTCTCCTGGTATGGCCTGAGGCTAGCAAAATAGTAAAGGACTGACTTTCTGTGATCTGAAAGCTGAACATCCATCCAGTAAAGTAAAAGCTAGTAGAATACTGTTTTAAGAATACCAGTTTTAAGATTTCTGGCAGAGAAAAGACTTGTCTGATTCAACAGAAAAAAAAAAAAGCTTACGTTTACAACAGGTTAAAACATTCATGCATTTTGATATAGAAATGCCATTTTATACTAATCAAGTAATGGATTAACAGAGAAGCCTTGCAAGACAGAAGCTAACCAACCTGATTTTAATCGTCACTACCTTTGCAGTCAGGAGCTGGGTAACTTCCTGCAATAAGAAGCCTTAGGGAAGTGCAATTTCCATTGCCTTGTGATGTTAATTTAAGGCAATTATCATAAGTAAACTCCCCCAAAAGTTTTGCGAATTATTTGTCCTTGTGAAAGCCCAGTGCTGGTGGTGAGTCGGGGTGCTGGAGAAGCCCTAGGAAAGGAATAGTCAGAATTTCTGTTTTGTTTTGTTTTTGTTTTCGTTGAGGAGTCTCACTGTGTTGCCCAGGCTGGAATGCAGTGGCACGATCTCAGCTCACTGCAGCTCCCTGTCCCCAGGGATAAAGCGATTCTCCCACCTTAGCCTTCTGAGTAGCTGGGATTACAGCCACTCACCACCATGCCTGGCTAATTTCTGTATTTTTAGTAGAGACGGGGTTTCACCGTGTTGGCCAGGTTGGTCTCAAACTCCTGACCTCCAGTGATCTACCTGCCTTGGTCTTCCAAAGTGCTGGGATTACAGGTGTGAGCCACTGCACCCAGCTTAGAATTTACGTTTATTTATTTATTTTTTTAGAGATGAGTCTTGCCACACTGCCTAGGCTGGCCTTGGACTTATGGGCTTGAGTCCAGGGATCCTCTCAAGTAGCTGGGATTACAGGTGTGCACAACCACACCTGGCTTAGATACTTCTGTAAGAGTTGAAGGTCCCAAAGTTTGAAAGCTTTTATTGTTTTCCAGCCTTCCTCTGAAAGGCTGGAAACCCTGCTCCATGAGCACTCTCCACGTAGTTTTTTTTTTTTTTTGAGACGGAGTTTTGCTCTGTTGCCCAGGCTGGAGTGCAATGACCTGATTTCGGCTCACTGCAGCCTCTGCCTCCCGAGTTCAAGTGATTCTCTTGCCTCAGCCTCCCAAGTAGCTGGGATTACAGGTGCCTGCCACTACGCCTGACTAATTTTGTATTTTTAGTAGAGATGAGGGTTCACCACATTAGCCAGGCTTGTCTCGAATTCCTGACTTCAGGTGATCCACCCACAGTAGCCTCCCAAAGTGCTGGGATTACAGACATGAGCCACTGTGTCCGGCCTCCATTTAGTATTTTCGTGGCACCTGCATTTTCAGTTTTCCAAGGCAGGAAGGGCAAGAATAAAACTGCTTCTCCAGTTCATTTGGCTATATTAGAACAGCTCTGTTGTGTATGGAGGGGAAAAAATTGGGCATTTTTTTCTGCTTGACACTTCTAGGACCACTATGTGTTTAAGTTATGTGCTGAGCTTCACTGTGGTGGGAAGAAAGGTGACCCTGGGGTCCATGGCTCAGTGGTCCCGCCACCCGCTAGGAGGCCTCTTGAGCCATTTCTGGGGGTGGGAGATGATTCACCTCTTGGAGTGCCCCCAACCCCTGCGTTGCATGGATCAAAATCGGAACAGAATAGCTAAAAGTGCTGGAGGATAAATAAGGACCAGCTATTTTCTAGCCTAGCGTTTCAGTGTCAGAGCCTCGGGACCACGCGCTCCTACTGAGCTTCAGCCACGGAGTTTCGGGGGCTGCACAAAGAGAGGAAAGGCTGCTCAAAAGAGTCTGGAAATTCGAGAATGTGAGAGTAATGACTGCTGTAGCTGTTGACCAGCTTTCAAGAGTAAGCCTGCAACTGGCAGGTATGGAAACTTAGGTATAAGCCTTCTGGAGGATAATTCGGCAAAACATAATAAAAACTTTAAAAGTGTGCATGAGGGCTGGGCGCGGTGGCTCACACCTGTAATACCCAAACTTTGGGAGGCTGAGGCAAAAGGATTGCTTGAGTTTGAGATCAGCCTGGGCAAGATGACAAAACCCTGTCTCTATAAAAAAATTTTTTTTTCACTTTTGTTTTTTGAGATGGAGTTTTGCTCTTGTTGCCCAGGCTGGAGTGCAATGGCGCAACCTCGGCTCACCACAACCTCTGCCTCCCGAGTTCAAGTGATTCTCCTGCCTCAGCCTCCCAAGTAGTTGGGATTACAGGCATGCACCACCATGCCAGGCTAATTTTTTGTATTTTTAATAGAGATGGGGTTTCTCCATGTTGGTCAGGCTGATCTCTTTTTATTTATTTTTTATTTTTTTCAAGACGGGGTTTCGCCATGTTGGTCAGGCTGGTCTTGAACTCCTGACCTCAGGTGATCCGCCCACGTTGGCCTCCAAAGTGCTTGGATTACAGGCGTGAGCCACCACGCCCAGCCGGTCAGGCTGATCTCAAACTCACAACTTTAGGTGATCTGTCCGTCTCTGCCTCCCAAAGTGTTGGGATTAGAGGCATGAGCCACCGCGTCCAGCCTGAAAAATTTAAATAAAATTAGCCGGGCTTGGTGGCGTGCCTGTAGTCCCAGCTACCTGGCAGGCTCAGGTAGGAGGATTGCTTGAGTCTAGAAGATCAAAACTGCAGTAAGCTTCCACCAAAGGCTGTGTGTTCCCAGTTTAAAAAAAACGGTGGTGTGCGGTGGCTCACGCCTGTAATACTAGCACTTTTGGAGGCTGAGGAGTTTAAGACCAGCCTGACCAACATGGTGAAAACCTGTCCCTACTAAAAATACAAAAAAATTAGCAGGGCCTGGTGGCAGGAGCCTGTAATCCCAGCTACTTGGGAGGCTGAGGCACAAGATCACTTGAACCCCGGGAAGTAGAGGTTGTGGTGAGTCGAGACCATGCCACTGCACTCCAGCCTGGGCAACAAGAGTGAGACTTGGTCTCAAAAAAAAAAAAAAAAAAAGTGCATACTCTTTAGAATCAGAAATTAGGAAAACTCTGGGCTGGGTACAGTGGCTCACGCCTGTATTCTCAGCACTTTGGGAGGCCAAGGAGGGTAGATCACCTGAGGTCAGGAGTTTGAGACCAGCCTAGCAGAACCCTGTCTGTGCTAAAAAAAAATTATCCAGGCATGGTGGTGCACGCCTGTAGTCCCAGCTACTGCAGAAGCTGAGGCAGGAGAATTACTTGAACCTGGGAAGTGGAGGCTGCAGTGAGCTGAGATTGTGCCACTGCACTCCAGGCTGGGTGACAGAACGGAAAAAAAAAAAAAGGAAAACCCCTGTATATCCATAGAAGTTCAGCTTGCGGAGGTGAAGAGGGAAAACTTCCCCTTCCCCCTCTGAAGTTTCACTGAAAATGGACTGACAAAAGGCAGATTAATAGGAGAAAAAGGCATGCAAATTTATTAATGAGAGGGGGAAGTTGAGGATCACAAAGTGATTACCCAAATAATCTTACAGTGCCCAGATGCCCCCAGATGCTTATATAACTTTATTCATAGACAGGGGAAATGTAGGTAATTCTTTTGAGGGGCAATAAATGATTATTAGGGAGAATGAATGAACCTTGGAGAACATAAATTAAGCTGTAAATGGTCCTCTTTGCATCTGAGTGCGCTGTAGAAACGGACCTGATCTTTTTTTTTTTTTTTTTTTTTGCAGTAGATAATGAATATTTGGGAGGTGACGGAAAGCAGTTGTTTTCTTTGGTGGATCCAGTTTTTTGTTGTTGTTACTGTTTTGTTTTGTTTTTTTCGGTTTTTTTTGTGAGACAGAGTCTCACTGTGTTGTCCAGGCTGGAGTGCAGTAGGTTTGAGTGATTCTCGTGCCTCAGCCTCTCAATTAGCTGGCATTATAGGTAGCCACCATCACACCTGGCTACTTTTTGTATTTTTAATACAGACAGAGTTTCACCATGTTGGCCAGGCTGGTCTCAAACTCCTGACCTCAGGTGATCTGCCCGCCTCAGCCTCCAAAAGTGCTGAGATTACAGGTGTGAGCCACCGCACCCGGCTCACACATTTTTATAAGTTTTACATGACACAGTAGTCTTAAGAAATCAAGACTGAAAGAAACAGGTAAAATTGTGTATTTTTATGCTTCGATTTTTTTTTTTTTTTTTTTTTTTTTAAGACGGAGTCTTGCTTTGTGGCCCAGGCTGGAGTGCAGTGTCATGATCCGCCTCCCGAGTTCAAGCGATTCTCCTGCCTCAGCCTCCTGAGTAGCTGGGACTATAGGTGCCCGCCACCATGCCTGGCTACTTTTTTTTTTTTTTTAGTTGAGACGGGGTTTCACCATGTTGATTAGGCTGGTCTCTAACTCCTGACCTTGTGACGTGCCCGCTTCTGCCTCCTAAAGTGCTGGGATAACAGATGTGAGCCACCGTGCCTGGCCTCTTTTGTTTTTGTTTTTGAAATGAAGTCTCTCCTTGTCACCCAGGCTGGAGTGCAGTGGCGCCATCTCAGCTCACTGCAACCTCATCTCCCAGGTTCAAGTGATTTTTGTCCTTCAGCTTCCTGAGTAGCTGGGACTACAGGCATGCACCACAACCCTCGGCTAATTCTTTATGTATTTTTAGTAGAGATGGAGTTTCGCCGTGTTGGCCAGACTGGTCTTGAACTCCTGGTCTCAGGTAGTCTGCTGGCTTGTATGCTTAGGTTTGACGAAAAGTGGACAGTTGTGGAGTAATATGATTGGAGGACAAAAGGGTATGCTCAGCAGGGCACAGTGGCTCATGGCTGTAATACCAGCAATTGGGAGGCTAAGGTAGGAGGCTCACTTGAGCCCAGGAGTTCTAGACCAGCCTGACAATATAGCAAGATGCCATCTCTAAAAAAATAAAAAATCAGCTGGTTGTGGTGGCATGGCCTATAGTCCCAGCTATTCAGAGACTTAGGTGGGAGGATTGCTTGAGCCTTGGAGATGAAGGCTGCAATGAGCTGTGACTGCCACTGTACTTCACCATGGGTGACAGTGAGAATCTGTTTAAACAAAAAAAGGTATGATCTAATGATAATAAACTCAGTGAAACCTAGTAAGGCCTGTTTGTTCAGATTCTTTTTCTTTGTGTCTTCAGAAATACAGATGTTCCTTTCCTCTGGCTACAGGAAGGGTACCTCTTGAATGAGGGTCTTATGACCTGCTTCAGGGGAGAAGGGCGGGAGAAAGTCAAAGAGTAACCTTCCTAGGTTTTATGACCTGTTTCAGGGGAGAAGGGAGAGGAGAAGGGATGGTGAGAGTGACCTTCCCACTGCTGCTTTCTTAAATGCCACGGTGCCATGTTTTAGGGTAGCATGTTCTGACTCCATCAGAACAAAAATATAATAAGAATTATGGCCGGGCACGGTGGCTCACGCCTGTAATCCCAGCACTTTGGGAGGCCAAGGCAGGCAGATTACCTGAGGTAAGGATTTCAAGACCAGCCCGGCCAACATGGTGAAACCCCATCTCTACTGAAAATACAAAAAATTAGCCAGGTCTTGTGGTGAGCACCTGTGAGCCCAGCTACTCGGGAGGTTGAGGCAGGAGAATACCTTGAATCCGTGAGAAGGAGGTTGCAGTGAGCTGAGATCTCGCCATTGCACTCCAGACTGGGCGACGAGCAAAATTCTGTCTCAGAAAAAAAAAAAAAAAGAATTATAAGAATAAAGAAAAAAGATAGACCAATCTAATTCATAAATATTTAAAAATCATAAATAAAATTTTAGCAAACAAAATCCAAAAATCCACTGAAAGAATAATATACTATGTCCAGTGGAGTGTAATCTAGGAATAGAAATAGGAATAGAAATAGAAATAGAAATCTTTTTTTTTTTTTTTTTTTTTTTTGAGATGGAGTTTCACTCTTGTTACCCAGGCTGGAGTGCAATGGCGCGATCTCGGCTCACCGCAACCTCCGCCTCCTGGGTTCAAGCAATTCTCCTGCCTCAGCCTCCCGAGTAGCTGGGACTACAGGCACGTGCCACCATGCCCAGCTAATTTTTGTATTTTTTTTTAGTAGAGACGGGGTTTCACCATGTTGACCAGGATGATCTTGATCTCTTGACCTCGTGATCCACCCGCCTCGGCCTCCCAAAGTGCTGGGATTACAGGCGTGAGCCACCGCGCCCAGCCTAGAAATAGAAATCTTATTTGATATAAAAAAAAAACACTGGCCGGGCGCGGTGGCTCACGCCTATAATCCCAGCACTTTGGGAGGCCGAGGC
>PVKV010030198.1:10961-22676 GCA_004027835.1 Alouatta palliata | reverse complement strand
AAAAAAAAAAAAAAAAAAAAAAAAAAAGCAGGAGGTGCAATTCTCATCTCTGATAAAATAGACTTTAAAGTAAGAGAAACCAAAACAGATTAGAAGGACATTGTATAATGGTAGAGGGATCAATGTAACGGGAAGAGCTAACGATCCTAAGTCTATGCGCACCCAATATAGGAGCACCCAGATACATAAGGCAACTTCTTGGTGACTTACAAAGAGACTTGGACTCCCACACAATAATAGTGGGAGACTTTAACACTACATTGTCAATATTGGACAGATCAATGAGACAGAAGGTTAATAAGGATACCCGGGACTTGAACTTAGACCTTGAACAAGTGAACTTAATAAACATTTACAAAACTCTCTACTCCAAATCCACAAAACATACATTTTCTTCAGTAACATCACATCTATTCTAAAAGTGACCACATGGTTGGGAGTAAATCACTCCCCAGCAATTGCATAGCATTTCATAGGTTTAAATGAAATATTGGCTGGCTGTTTGTTATTTTCCTCCCTTAGTCCTTCCTGTCAGCATTGTATAACACAATTATTAGTACAAAAGAGCTTTTCAATACCCATTTTTAGACTGCATTCTAGCCTGCGCAATAGAGCAAGATTCCCGTTCTCTCTCCCTCTTTTTCTTCTTTTTCCCCCTTTATTTCATTCTTTTTTCTTTTTCCCCCTTTATTTCATTCTTTTTTCTTCTTTCTCTCTTTTTTATTTTCTTCCTTTTTCTTTCAAAAAAATAAATAAAATAAAAATAAAAAAATAAAATAAAATAAAAAAATAAGACCTAGTACCTGACAGCACAATAGGGTGACTCTAGTTAATAATAACTTACTTGTACATTATCAAATAACAAAAACTGTATAATTGAACTGTTTGTGACACAAAGGATGAATGCTTGAGGTGATAGATACCCCATTTACCCTGATGTGATTATTACATACTGCATATCTGTATCAAAACATATCATATACCCTATAAATATATAAACCTACTATGTATCCACAAAAATTTTAAAAAACAAAAAAATAGTTAAGTAATATTACAAGGTACAAGGTCAATACACAAAAATAAATTATATTTCTATACACCATAATTGAACAATCGAAAAATGAACTTAAAAAACAATTCTATTTACAAAAGCACCAAAAAAGAATAAAATACTTCGGAATAAATTTTAACAAAAATAAGCAAATTTGTATGCTTAAAACTATAAGACACTGTTGAAAGCAATTTTAGGACTGGGCGCTGTAACTCACACCTGTAATCTTAGCACTTTGGGAGGCCGAGGCGGGCGGATCACCTGAGGTCAAGAGTTCAAGACCAGCCTGACCAACACAGAGAAATCTCATCTCTACTAAAAATACAAAATTAGCCAGGCATGGTGGTGCATGCCTATAATACCAGCTACTCGGGAGGCTGAGGCAGGAGAATCACTTGAACCCAAGAGGCAGAGGTTGTGGTGAGCCAAGATCACACCATTGCACTCCAGCCTGGGAAAAAGAGCAAAATTTCATCTCAAAAAAACAGAAACAGGCCAGGCCTGGTGGCTCACGCCTGTAATCCCAACACTTTGGGAGGCTGAGTCGGGCAGATCACCTGAGGTCAAGAGATCGAGACCAGCCTGGCCAACATGATGAAACCTCGTCTCCACTAAAAACACCAAAAAAAAAAGATTATCTGGACATGATGGCACACACCTGTACTCCCAGCTACTCGGGAGGCTGAGGCAGGAGGATCACTTCCACTCAGGAGGCGGAGGTTTGCAGTGGGCCAAGATTGCACCACTGCACTCCAGCCCAGGTGACAGAGGGACACTCCATCTCAAAAAATAAATAAATAAAAAGGATAGTAATTTTAAAAGACCTAAGTAAATTGAAATATTCACGTTCACAACCAGAAGATTCAATATTGTTAAGAAAAAAAGATTCTCCAATTTGATCTACAAATTTAACATAATCCATATTAACATCTCAGCTTTTTTACAGAAATTGACAAGCTATCCTAAAATCTATATAGAAAAGGGAAATGAAATAACTTGAAAAGAAGCACAAAGTGGGAAGATGCACACTTTCTGATTTCAAAACCTACTTAAAAGCTACAGTGATCAAGACACTATGGTGATAGCATATGGACAAACATAGAAATCAATGGACTAGACTAGAGGAACCAAATATAAATCTTCACATTTATGGTAAAGTGATTTTCTACAAGGTGCCAACTCCATTCCATGGGGAAAGAAAAGTCTTGTCAACAATTGGTCCTAGGACAACTGGATTTCCACATGCAAAAGAATGAAGCTAGATGCCTTCCTTAGACCATACATAAAACATTAACTGTAAATGGATGATATACCTAAGTATCAGAGCTAAAACTATAAAACTCTCAGAGTAAAACATACAAGTAAATCTTTGTAATCTTGGCTTAGGCAACGGTTTCTTAGCTACAACAAAAGCACAAATGACAAAATAAAAATACGTTAGTTGGATTTCATCAAAATTTAAAACTTCCATGCTTCAACAGATACCACTAAGAAAGTGGAACAGGAGCATATATTTACAAATCATATATATATGACAAGGAACTTCTGGATGAAGGACATAAAGAATTTTTACAACTCAATAATAAAAAGACAAACCAACAAAAAATAGACAAAGGATTTGAACAGAAAATTCTCTAAGAAAAATGTAGAAATATCCAATAGGCACATGAAAAGATGTTCAATATCATTAGCTATCAGAAAAATTCAAATCAGAACTACAATGAGATAACTATTTCACACCACTAGAATGTCTCTAATCAAAAAAGACAGATATGTAGTTTAGCACTAAAGTGCTAACTGAAACCTTAAATGGTGCAACGATTCAACATGGTTTATCCCTTGCTGCCTGAAACGTTAAATGGTGCAACCACTGTGGAAAAGAGTTTGGCAGTCCCTCAAAAGGTAAAACATAGAGTTAGCATATGATCCAGAAATTCAACTCCTAGCTATATACCCAACAGAAATGAAAACGTATGTCTATGCAAAAACTTGCATATGAACGTTTGATGCAACATTATTCACAATAGCTACAAAGTGGAACCAACCCAAATATACATCAACAGATGAACAGATAAATAAAATGGGATAATATCTATACAATGGAATATCATTTGGCAATGAAATGGAAGTACTGATACAGGCTACAACATAGATGAACCTTGAAAATGTTTTACTTGGTGAAAAGAAACCAAACACAAAAGATCACACTGTGTGATTTCATTAATATGAAATGTTCAAAATAGGCAAATCTATAAAGTAGATTACTGGTTGACTGGGGCTGGTAAATGTGGGGAGAAATTAGGAATGACTGTTAGTAGATACTGGATTTCTTTTTGTGGTGATGAATATGTTCTAACATTGATTGTAGTAGTGCCTGCATAACTGTGAATGTACTAAAAACAATTAAATTATACAGTTTCAATGGGTGAATTCTTTGATTGTAAGTGTAGCCAAAAAAAGTTTTTTAAAAAAATTACTAGAGCATAACTTATAATCATCTAAAGATCAGTTATCATCAGCTTCCCCAAAATACCCTATTTGTTATAAATCCTGAAAATTATGGTAGAATTTATTTTGCCCCCCAGTTTCCTAGAATTTCAGGCAGTAGAATCTTTCAGAACCAGTTAGAAGAAATGAAGAAAAACACCTTTTATTTTTCATTCCAGTTCATCTATAATAGAGGTAAATTTCTTGTTAATTCAGCTGATATCCTCTAAGCTACACAGAAAAATAAGGGGTTTGGCTCTCTAACCTCAATAATCTTATTTGAAGACATGGTAAAAATTAGGGTTTTCCAAATAGAGAAAAAAATCACGTGTGTGTGTGTGTGTGTGTGTGTGTGTGTGTACACAGTTTTTTAAGATGGGATCTTCCTATGTTGTCCAGGCTGGAGTGCAGTAGCTATTCACAAGCACAATAATAGCACGTTGCTGCCTCAAACTCTTGGCCTCAAGCAACCCTCAGCCTTCCAAGTAGCTGAGACTATAGGCACAAGCCATTGTACCCAACTAATAGCTTACATTTAAAAAAAAAAAAAAAAAAAAGCTGTATCCGATATTGTGGTTCATTTTATTCCGTAACTTGGAAAAATATCACTTCTGCTTCTAAATGCATTGTGAAATTTTTTTTTTCATCTTTCTCTCATCAAAAATTCCTGCTAGTGGGCCAGGTGTGGTGGCTCTCACCTGTAACCCCAGCACTTTGGGAGGCTGAAGCAGGTGGATCATTTGAGGTCAGGAGTTTGAGACCAGCCTGGCCAACATGGCAAAACACTGTCTCTACTAAAAATACAAAAGCTGGCTGGGTGTGGTGGCACGCACCTGTAGTCCTAGCTACTTGGGAGTCTGAGACATAAGAATCACTTGAACCTGGAAAGCAGAGGTTGCAGTGAGCCAAGATCATGCCACTGCACTCCAACCTGAGCAACAGAGTGAGACACTGTCTTAAAAAAAAAAAGAAAGAAAAAAAGGAAAATTCCTGTTGGTAGATATTTCAGATATCTCCTGGGTTTCTGTTGTTGTTGTTGTTGCAAATATTACTGCAAATTAATTAAAGTTGGAATCACCCAGAAAATTTCTTAGAAATGGCAATATACAAATTAGGACTGAAATAGTGACCATGATTTAGCTCATTCCATCCACTTGGCCTGGCAGGCTGCAGTCAGCTCACACTACTGGCCTGGATCCCACACCTGCCAAGGGTGAGCCAGGCATGGAGCAGCAAGGGATGTGTGAGTGAGCAAGTGCAAGATACGTCCACTGCACACAGCCAGGCGCACCAGCTGCAACAGGACAGGCAGCTCCAGGCACCAGCACAGGCGCCAGCTCTGTGCAAGGCTGAACCTGGACCGCATGTACAATTGACTTCTGTAGCATCTGGACAGGTAAGATGCGATGGCACCAGAAAGCTCAGAGACACCAGGAACCACAGAGTCCCAAAATGGGTGTTACAGAGTGTCACAGCCCTGGCTCAGGGGGTCCCAAGGTCTGGGCTCCTAGAAGTGCCACAGCTCTTCTCTCTTTCTAATCACACACAATGTGGTGACCAGGGAGCATGTTTCCACCGTGTTTGTGTTATATCTCTTTTAGTTCCACCATTCAGTGGGTCCCAAGTTCTTGTCCCTTGTCCAGAAATAATGAGATATGCAGACAACTCATGGATGAGTGAGGCAGAAAGGAGCTTCACTGAGGAACAGAATAGCTCTCAGGAGGCCCAAAGTGGGTAGGTCCTTTCTGTAGGCAGGTTGTCCTAATGTGTGTCCAACTCTCAGCAGGGAGGAGACCTGAAGTGGGTAGCTCCTTCCACAGGGAATTTGCCCTGACGAGCATCCAGCTCTCAGTAGAGGAGACCTGTTGTGGGTAGCTCTTTCCTGCAAGCAGGTCATCTGGATAATGTGTGAGTCTGGCTAAGCCTAGGGTTTTTATGTGCTCAGAAACAAAGAACTGCATACTGATTGGTCCATGGACAGCCATGAGTGGGCCTGGAAAAAGCACCATCCAATTGGCCAAATGGTTATCAATGAAGTTCTCACTCAGGCACAGACATCAACTGGAACTGGGAGCCCAGCACCCAGGCTTCAGGCCATCCCTGGCCTGAGGTGAGGTTTTACCAGGGACCCACCCCTTTCTGCCTAGGAACCTGTCTGCCTTTAACATGCCATCCACAGCACCCAAACTGCCTGTGCCAAGAGGTGCCTGCAGGCCAGTCCCAAGCCACCCTCAGCCCCTGCAGCACCCCCCTCCCATGCTCATCAGTACCTAAAGTCTAGAGGGGGCCACAGTGGCAAGGGGCTGGCATGTCGGCACCACCCTGAGCACACACATACCTGGCCGCGTTGCAACAGTGCCTGGGCTTGACCACAACTTTGCTCCACCCTACAGCAGGCGCCAGGAGCAGAAGAGGCCAAGGAATGACAGCAGGCACTTTCAAACCTGCAGGGCCGGGGGCTTCCTGGGCCCCCAAGAGTGCAGGGATGCCTGGGTCCAGAGCCACAGTCGGGCAGCTGCAGATGCACCCAGGAGCACAAGGCTCCCGCCTGTTCCCAGCCACTGCCGGCTCTGCAGAGTGCACAGCCCCAGCTGGTGCAGCCCTGGCCACACTTCCTCAGCCACAGCTGGCATCCCCATAGCAGTTGCTCCAGATGGGTTGCTGCCGCCATCATTAGCAATGTCAAAAGTCAGAAGAAAATGTAAAAACTGCAAAAATCTCATCATCAAGCTGTACTTCAAAAGCTCCTACTGACAACAGTGAAGAAAAAAAATTTAAGAAAAAACAAAAATTTAAACATATCACCAACAAATAAAGGAGTACAACCTTATGCCGTAAGTTTCACACCATAGTTTTAGTGAGTCCAATACTACCCCAACCAGTCCAGAAGGTATTTTGGCAAAGAAAAGTTAATAAAATTCTGAGAATTCACAATAGATACTCCAATATGAAAAGGAGGCACAGTGAATATACCAAACCAGGGAAAGTCAAGCAAATATCTGAAGATAGGGTAGGAATTTACAAAACACAAGGAGGACAGCACTGGATTACAATTTTCCAGAGCTCTGTGATGAACCTGTGAATGAAATTTAAGTCCAGGAGTACAGGATGAACTCTTTTAAATGTGAATAAATCTCAGGGCCTCCAACAATGCCAAACTCAGCCCCAGCCAGTATTTCTCCACTTCGTTTACCTCCACACTCACATGCCACAGAAACTGAAATTATAACAAAACCCAGCCTGTGGTCCAGACAAGATGGCATAGACCATTTTTCCCAGTTCCTTCCCACTAAGTACAAATATAAACAGATAATGCAAGCGATAACCAAAGAATTCTGGAAGGTGGAAAGAAGGCAAACCCTTTTGAAACCCTACAACTAGAAGAACACAGAGGCAGGATGTCTTATGCCTACCTCACTCAAGTGAAGAAGACCACCCACACATGGTTTTTCTCAGCCACAGCCTACTAGCAGAAGGCAGCCCACGTAAGTTAATTCCTCCCAGAATAGAATAGGTGTCCCTCTGACAATATCAAGGAAGCCAGACACCAACAGCAGGAGAGATTAATTAGGAACCTCAACAAAAACAAATAGCCAGGGGAAACACTCTGCTTCCCTGTGAGACCTGAGACTCCCCACTTCTTTTTCCAGTTTCTTCCTTTTTTAATTTCTAAAGCTCTTCCATAAACTTCTAGCAGGTGCCCATGTCACCTGCCACACTCACACCAGGTTGTCTGTGTAGCCAGCAAACAAAATCTGACCATCAACAGACCAGGCCAGGGAGGTACACAGGGGCAGTTCTGCCATGCTGCCAGTACTGATAACTTCTTGCTTCAGTTCATCTATGATGATATTTACCACTAAGTCTCAGATCTTGATGCTGAGGCCCATGGCAGCACAGAGCCAGTAGCAGTTGGGGCTGAAGCACAGGGTGTTGATGATGATACTCCCACCATCTAGCATATAAAGGTGCTTGCCTTCACTGAGATCCCATAGCATGGCCTGGCCACCTTTGCCTCCAGATATGCAGAGGAATCCATCTGGAGAGATAGCCACAGTGTTCAGATAACCTGTGGCCAGTGTGGTTAGTCTTCAGCTTGCAGTTAGCCAGACTGCATAACTTGACCAGCTTGTCCCAGCTACAGGAGACAGTGATAGGGTTGCTGCTGTTAGGCGAGAAGCGAACACAAGATACCCACTCTGTGGCTACAGTGTATCTGATGCATAACTTGATGGTTTTAGCTCACAGTCCACAGACAATCTGCTGACTGTCAGGGGAAGCCACTTTCAGCATGCCCTTGGTACAGCCGACAAATCGTCTCATGGTGATGTCCACTGTGAGATCCCAGAGGCACAGCATTCCAGGCAAGGAGCCTAAGAGGGCAATCTGGCCATCTAAGGAGATGAACATGTCACTAAAAAAGTGGGAGTGACCTTGCAAAGCATGTTGTGGGATGCCATAGTTGGTATCTTCCCTGCTCAGTTCCTACATAATAATGCTCTTGTCTTGAGAGGTGGATAGGATCATGTTCAGGAACTACGGAGTAACAGCAATCTGGGTTATCCAGCCACTGGGGCCCTGAGGGTGCCACAAAGGGTAATCTGCTTAGTCACAGTGATGGCAAGTCAAGATTCCCCTTTTCCATCAAGAGAAACAAAGGCAAGCAGGAAGAACCAGAAGAGAGACAGCCTGGTCAGAAATGTCTGTCTCCACAAGCAGCCCAGTCAAGAACCTCGTTTTCACAGGTCTCAGGATCTCCTTCTCTACCCAGAGACATCAGAACAGGCTAGTCAGAACCAGCAAGCAGAACCCAGTTTTGCTAGATAGCCAATCTCAGGAAGCCTTTTGTTCTCCACATATCCAAGACTCTCCTCCCTTGTCCAGAGACAACAGAGTAGCAGGGAGCAGGGTAAGGAAATCCCAGCCTATCCCTTCCCCAGCAATAGATATACACTAACTCAGCCTAAGAAAGAATCTCCTACTCCCTCAACAGGACCAGCAGAGACGAGTGGGAGCCGTAGTGCCAACTAGACACAAGAAGCTAACCAAAACAACAGTGCAGACTCAAAATTAAACTATCATTGGAACCACAACCCAAAAAAATATAGGCTAAGACCTGCATGATACACCTAAACAGGATGACTACTTGTGAAAATAAAAGGTTGAACTAGCACTCAGAATCTCTTAACATATTAGACAAAATATCTAAGTTTCAAATGTAAATCATCTGTCATGCCAAGAACTAAGAAAAATCATAACTTGAGAAAAGACAATCAACCAGTGCAAACACCTAGATAAATCAGATGCTGAAATGATCGGACAAGAATTTTAAAACAATCACATAACGATCTGACAAGAATTTTAAAACAATCATCATAAAAATGCTTCAACAATTATAAATTCTCTTAAAACAGATGTAAAAATAGAAGATCTAAGCAAAGAAATACAAGTTATAAAAATAACCAGATGAAAATTATGTAAGTAAAAAATGCAATAACAAAGACAAGCTAGATAGGCTCATAAGTAGAGTGAAGATGACACAGGATACAATCAATGAGCTTATGGACAGAACAACAGAATTCACCCAATCCAAGCAACACAGAAAAAAACAGACAGAAAAAAAAATTAACAACGCCTCATGGACCTGTGGGACAATAACAATAGATCCAACATTTGTATCATCCGAGTGAAAGAAGGAGAAAAGAGAGTCAGACTGAAAGAAATTTCAAAGAAATATGATCCAGCCTGCCATATAGCTACAGAAATCAAGACAGTGTGCCATTAGCAGGAGACAGACAATAGATCAATGAAGCAGAACAGTGAATCCAGAAATAACCAACACAAATATGTTCAACTGATTTTTGACAAAGGGCTAACAGTAATTCAACAGAAGAAGAATCGCCTTTTCAACAAACAGTATAGGAGAAATTAGGCATCTACTGGCAGAAAAGAAAAAAGAACCCTAACAACTGTTAAAAAAAATTTAACCCAGGCCTGGCACAGGGGCTCACACCTGTAACCCCAGCACTTTGGGAGGCCAAAGCAGGCATCCTGCTTGAGCCCAGGAGTTCAAGATCAGCCTGGCAACAAAGCACGAAAACATCTCTACCAAAAAAAAATAAAAAGGAAACAAAAATTTAACTCAAAAGGATTATGGACTTAAATGTAAACATAAAGCTGCTAAAGTTTAGAGAAAAAAATATAGAAGGAAATCTTTAAGATCTAAAACTAGGCAGATTTCTTAGATTTGACAACAAAACCACAATCCAAAAAAGAAAAAAATGGATAAAATGGACCTCATCGAAAGTAAAATATTTTGCTTATGTGAACAAAATAAAAACAGCTGCAACTTCTGCTCTAGTGGGCATATAAGAAACTTGGGCTATGCAGGAGGTTGAGGCAGGAGGATCACTTAAGGCCAGGAGTTCCAGTCCAGCTGGGGCAACATAGCAAGATCCCACCTCTAAAAAAATAAAATAAATAAAAAAATAAAACTTGGAAGTCATTAGGCCATCCTACCAACAAGAAAAGCTAAACAAACTGAAAATCTGACTCTTCTCAAATCAGCAAGAGAAATGAAGACACACGGCAAACCACTGCCCCATAAATTGGAGAAACAGGTGACTGCAGAGAATCCCATCACACTGAAGCAGAAAACTCTGCAGGAAAAAGTGCAGGGTAGGAAAGACTGAACTTTAATTGACAAACTGCTGAAGGCTCAATGTGGACAAGTGGGAAACTTAAAAATGCCAGGGGGACTCAGTCATAGGAGAGCCTTCATACTTTTATTAGTTTTACCTCCAAGGAACCAATATAG
Organism: Alouatta palliata; assembly: GCA_004027835.1. Lineage (NCBI taxonomy): Eukaryota > Metazoa > Chordata > Mammalia > Primates > Atelidae > Alouatta > Alouatta palliata. Next base: position 12,321 of record PVKV010030198.1, on the reverse strand, counting down.
TTCTCACAATCTATATTAGAGGGGGAAAAAAATCCTCAAGCTTATGACAGAGGGAGGGGAAACAAAATCATCTTTAAATAAGCCAGAGCATTCTGTTCATAATAAGTTCTTTCCCTCAGGAGAAACTATTTAATCAGAGCCTGCTGGGGTTTATCGGAGCCTAACTAATTTGTAGGAAGGGAAATAGGAAATACTCACTGCAGCCCATACTAGCCATGCTGTCTTACTTTGGGAGACAGGTGAGTAAGTCCTAGGAAACATCTGTGAAGTCACAGCCAGAGACACAGAGACTCATCAAAAGACTGGGATCTAATCGTTGGGCTGTAGAATGCTTCTGATAATAACCCCCAACACCTTACTGCCACATTACTAAAGGCCTATTTACAGCAGCTCCTTTTACCCAGGATATCAGATTCAGCTATCAATAAAAATTTATATGGCATACTAAAAGGCAAAAAACACAGTCTAGGCTGGGTGCAGTGGTTCACGCCTATAATCCCAGCACTTTGAGAGGCCAAGGAGCGGGGATCACCTGAGGTCAGGAGTTTGAGACCAGCCTGACCAACATAGTGAAATGCTGTCTCTACTAAAAACACAAAAATTAGCCAGGCATGGTGGCAGGCACCTGTAATCTCAGCTACTTGGGAGGCTGAGGCAGGACAATCGCTTGAACCCAGGAAGCAGAGATTACAGTGTGCCAATACTGCACCACTGCACTCCAGCCTGGTTGACAGAATGAGACTCCATCTCAAAGAAACAAAAACACTCGGTCTGAAGAGAGCTAGTATAAGAACCAGACTCAGATATAGCAAAGGATGTGAGAATCATCAGATCAATTACTAAAAAAAAACATGGTTAATATACTAAGGTTTCTAATGGATAAAACAGACTGCATACAATAAGAGATATGCAATGTAAGCAGAGAAATAGAAATTCTAAGAAAGAACCAAAAAGAAATACTAGAGATCAAAAATACCGTAAGAGAAATGAAGAATGCCTATATTGAGTTCAGTTAGGTTGGTAAGCTCAGTCTAGTAACCTGGACACAGCTGAGGAAAGAATATCTAGAGGATATCACCCAACAGATGCCTAAAAAAAACTACAAGCAAACAGAAAAAAGACTGAAAAAATACAGAACAGAATATACAAAAGTTGTGGGACAACTATAAAAGGTGTAACATACATGTAATAGGAATACCAAAAGAAAAAAGAGAGAAACAGAAAAAATATTTGATACAATAATAAATGACAATTTCACCAAATCAATGTCAAGCACTAAACCACCAATCCAAAAAGCTTAGAAAACTCCAAGCAGGATAATGATTTAAAAAAAAAAAAAAAAAAAAAAAAAAAAAAAAAA
>PVKV010030198.1:0-10861 GCA_004027835.1 Alouatta palliata | reverse complement strand
GTGAAGTGAAATATTTAAAATGTTAAGACAACAATTTAAAAAAAAAACTAACCTAGAATTATGTACCTTGCAAAATTATCCTTCAAAAGTGAAAGAGAAACAGTTTCTCAAACATAAAAATTGAGGGAATTTGTTGCCAGTAGATCCAATGTGCAAGAAATATCCAAAAGAAAAGTTCTTCAAGGGGAAGGAAAATGATACAGGCCAGAAACTGAGATCTATATAAAGGAGAGTACTGGAGAGGGGATAGATCGAAGATGGCTGAATAGGAACAGCTCTGGAGTGCAGCTGCCAGTGAGAACAACGCAAATGAGTTTTTACCGTCCACAGACCAAGAGATTCCCGGGTTGTAAAGCGCCATGAGTATCTAGCACAGCTGCACTGCAGGTCTCCACACAATAACACACACAAACCCGGCGGCCGTTTCGACAGGCACCTGGAACACCTGGGAGGCAGAGCCGCCCATTCAACTGAAAAAAAGGGGCTGGAACAGGGAGCCAGGTGATCTGACTCCATAGGTCCCACCCCCATAAAGACAAGCAATCTGAAACACTCTGGATGGAGAGTTTCAAAGTAAGCGCAGCAGAACCTGGGACAGTCCAGCTCGATGAGGGGAAGGGCATCAGCCATTACTGAGGCAGTTCGCCATTACTGAGGCAGTTCGCCATTACCGAGGCAGTCCACCATTATGAAGGCAGTCTGCCATTATGGAGGCAATCCACCTTTACTGAGGCAGTCCACCATTACCGAGGCAGTTATAATTGTACCACCGTAAACAAAACCACAAGGAAGTTCACACAGCAGCTCAGCAAAGCCCACAGCACCTCAGTGACGCCTCTGCTGGCACACTGTGACTTGACTATCTCCTTCCTGAGCAGGGCATCTCTGAGAAAAGGTAGCAACATGTCAGAAACTTATAAATAAAGCCCCTTCCCAGAACAGAGCACCTGGGGGAAAAGGCGCTTATGAGTTCCGCTGCAGCAGACTTAAACGTACTTACCCAGAAGCTCTGAATGGAACAACGGAGGTCCCAGCTCAGCACTTGAGCTCCTATAAGGGACAGACTGTCGCCTCAAGCAGCTCCCTGACCCCGATATATTCACAGAGACATCTCATAAAGGAAAGCACAGGCTGACATCTGGTGGGTATCCTTCTGGGATAAAGATAGCAGAAGAAGAAACCGGCAGCAACCCTTGCTGTTCTGCAGCCACCCCAGGTGATCCAGGCAAGCAGGATCTGGAGTGGACCTCCAGCAGTCCTACAGCAGAGGGGCCTCACTGTTAGAAGGAAAACTAAAAAACAGAAATAACTTCAACATCAACAAAAAGGATGCCCACTCAGAGACCCCATCCAAGAGTCACCAACTACAAAGACCACAGGTAGATAAATCCACAAATATGGGAAGAAACCAGCACAAAAAGGATGAAAACACCAAAAACCAGAACGCCTCTCCTCCTCGAAGGGATCACAACTCTTCACCAGCAAGGGAACGAGGCTAGATGGAGATGAGTCTGATGAATTGACAGAAACAGGCTTCAGAAGGTCATTAATACCAAACATCTCAGAGCTAAAAGAACATATTCTAACCCAATGTAAAGAAACTAGGAACCTTGAAAAAAGGTTAGCTGAAAAGCTAATGAGAATAAACAGCTTAGAGAAGAATATAAACGAATTGATGGAGCTAAAAAACACAACACAAGAACTGCGCGAAGCATACACAACAAGTTTCAACAGCCCAATTGACCAAGCAGAAGAAAGGATATCAGAGGTCAAAGATCAACTCAATGAAATAAAACGAGAAGGCAAAATTAGAGAAAAAAGAGTGAAAAGAAATGAACAAAGCCTCCAAGAAATATGGGATTATGTGAAAAAAACTAATCTACGTTTGATAGGTATACCCGAATGTGACAGAGAGAATGAATCCAAACTGGAAAATACTCCTCAGGATATTATCCAGGAGAACTTCCTGAACCACGCAAGGCTGGCCACATTCAACTCCAGGAAATGTGGAACACCACAGAGAACACCACAAAGATATTCCTCAAGAAGAGCACCCCAAGGCACATAATCGTCAGATTCACCAGGATTGAAATGAAGGAAAAACTGTTAAATGCAGCCAGAGAGAAAGGTCAGGTTACCCACAAAGGGAAGCCCAGAGACTCACAGCGGATCTCTCAGCAAAAACTCGAACAGCCAGAAGAGAGTGGGGGCCAATATTCCACATCCTTAAGGAAAAGAACTTTCAACACAGAATTTCATATCCAGCCAAACTAAGCTTCATAAGCAAAGGAGAAATAAAATCCTTTCCAAAAAAGATATTGCTGAGAGATTTCTTTACCACCAGACCTGCCTTACAAGAGCTCCTGAAAGAAGCACTAAACATGGAAAGGAACAACCAGTACCAGCCACTCCAAAAACGTACCAAACGTACCAAATGGTAAAGACCATCGACACAATGAAGAAACTGCATCAACTAATGGCCAAAACAACCAGCTAGCATCAAAATGGCAGGATAAAACTCACATGTAACGATATTAACCTTAAATGTAAATGGGCTAAATGGCCCAATTAAAAGACACAGACTGGTAAATTGGATAAAAAGTCAAAACCCATTAATGTGCTGTATTCAGTAAATCCATCTCACATGCAAGGACACACACAGGCTCAAAATAAAGGGATGGAGGAAGATTTACCAAGCAAATGGATAGCAAAAAAAGCAGGAGTTGAGATCCTAGTCTCTGATAAAACAGACTTTTAAATCAATAAAGATCAAAAGAGACAAATAAGGGCATTACATAATAGTAAAAGGATCAATGCAACAAGAAGAGCTAACGATCCTAAATATATACACACCCAATACAGGAGCACCCAGATACACAAAGCAAGTTCTTAACAACCTACAAAGAGACTTAGATTCACACAAAACAATACTGGGAGACTTTAACACTCCACTCTCAATATTACACAGATCAACGAGACAGAAAATTAACAAGGATATACAGGACTTAAACTCAGATCTGGACCAAGCAAACCTAATAGACATCTACAGAACTCCACCCCAAATCCACAGAATATACATTCTCAGCACCACATCATATCTACTCTAAAACTGACCACATAATTGGAAGTAAATCACTCCTCAGCAAAAGCAAAATAACAGAAATCATAACAGTCTCTCAGACCACACTGCAATCAAATTAGAACTCAAGAGTAAGAAACTAATTCAGAACCACACAACTTCATGGAAACTGAACAACTGACTCTTGAATGTTGACTGGATAAACAGTGAAATGAAGGCAGAAATAAAGATGTTCTTTGAAACCAACGAGAACAAAGAAACAACGTACCAGAATCTCTGGGATATATTAAAAGCAGTGTCTAGAGGAAAATTTATAGCAATAAATGCCCACATGAGAAGCAAGGAAAGCTCTAAAATCGACACTCTGTCATCAGAATTGAAAAAGCTACAGGAACAAGATCAAAAAACACCACAAAACCTAGCAGGGGACAAGAAATAACTAAGATCAGGGCAGAACTGAAGGAGACAGAGACACAAAAAACCCTTCAAAAAAATCAATAAATCCAGGAGCTGGTTTTTTGAAAAGATCATCAAACTAGACAGACCACTAGCTAGATTAATAAAAAAGAAAAGAGAGAAGAATCAAATAGATGCAACAAAAAAAGATAAAGGGGATTTCACCACTGATTCCACAGAATTACAAACTAGCATCAGAGATCACTATAAAGAACTCTATACACATAAACCAGTAAACCTGGAAGAAATGCACAAATTCCTGGACATGTGCACCCTTCCAAGCCTAAACCAGAAAGAAGCTGAAACCCTGAATAGACTAATAACAAGGGCTGAAGTTGAGGCAGCAATTAATAGCCTACCAACCATAAAAAAGCCCAGGTCCAAACGGGTTCACAGCCGAATACTACCAGACGTACAAAGAGGAGCTGGTACCACTCCTTATGAAACTATTCCAAACAATCCAAAAAGAGGAAATTCTTCCCAAATCATTTTATGAGACCAATATCATCCTGATACCAAAACCCGGCAGAGACTCAACAAGAAAAGAAAACTTCAGACCAATATCCATGATGAACACAGATGCAAAAATCTTCAATAAGATACTGGGAAAGCAACTGCAACAGCACATCAAAAAGTTTATCCATCAAGATCAAGTAGGCTTCATTCCAGGGATGCAAGGCTGGTTCAACATACGCCAGTCTATAAACGTAATCCACCACATAAACAGAACCAAAGACAAAAACCACATGATCGTCTCAATAGATGCAAAGAAGGCCTTCAACAAAATTCAACAGCCCTTTATGCTAAAAACTCTCAATAAACTAGGTATTGACAGAACATATCTCAAAATAATAAAAGCTATTTACGACAAACCCACAGCCAATATCATACTGAATGGGCAAAAACTGGAAGCATCTCCTTTGAAATCTGGCACTAGACAAGGATGCCCTCTCTCACCACTCCTATTCAATATAGTACTGGAAGTTTTAGCCAGAGCAATGAGGCAAGAAAAAGAAATAAAGGGTATTCAAATAGGAAAGGAGGAAGTCAAATTGTCTCTATTTGCAGACTACATGATTGTATATCTAGAAGACCCCATCGTCTCAGCCCAAAATCTCTTGAAACTGATAAACAACTTCAGCAAAGTCTCAGGATACAAAATCAATGTGCAAAAATCACAAGCATTCCTATACACCAATAACAGTCATTCTCAGCAAACTGACACAAGAACAGAAAATCAAACACCACATGTTCTCACTCACAGGCAAGTGTTGAACAATGAAAACACATGAACACAGCGACGGCAGCATTATATACTGGGGTCTGTTTGGGGGGAGTAGGGGAGGGACAGCGGGGTATAGGGAGGTGGTAATTAGCATTTTATTATTTTCATCCTACTAAAATCTGGAACAAGGCAAAATTGTCCCATCACCTCTTCTCAACATCTTACTCAAAGTCCTAGCTAATGCATTAAGATAAGAAGAAGTTAAAAGTGTACTGATTGTGAAAAATAAAATAAAACTGTGTTCACAGATGACAAAATTATCTATGTAGAAAATCTGAAAGAATTGATGCAAAGAACTTTTTAAACTAATAAGCAATTACAGTAATGGCAGGCTCCTAGGTTAATATACAAAAGTCAATTGCTTTCCCATATAGCAGCAATGTACAAGTACAATTTGAAAGTAAAAACACAATACCATTTATATTTGTAGCCTCCAAAATGGAATACTTACATATAAATCTAACAAAGTATGTTCAAGATCCATGAGAAAAACTTATACACTTCTGATTAAAGAAATCAAAGAACAAAATAAATGAAGAGATATTCCATGTTCATAGACAAGAAGAATCAATACTGTCAAAATGTTAATTCTTCCCAATTTCATTTATTAGATTCAATTTAATCTCAATAAAGATCTCGAATAGATTCTGACAAAAAACCCAGAATAGCCAACAGAGCATTAAAAAAGAAGAAGAAAGTTGGAGGACTGATGCTGCCCAATTTCAAGACTTACAATAAAGTTACAGTAATCAAGACAAGTGTGGTATGGGCAAAAGAACAAATAGATCAATGGAACAGAATAGAGAGTACAGAAATAGACCAACAGAAATACAGTCAACTGATCTTTGACAAAGAAAGTAATACAACCAGAAAAGATAGTCTTTTCAACATATGGTGCTAAAACAAATTGGACATCCACTTGTCAAAAAAAAAAAAAGAGCCTAGACACAGATCTTACACACTTCACAAAAATTAACTCAAAATTAATCATAGCCCTAAATGTAAAATGCAAAACTCAGACTCCTAGAGGACAACATAGGAGAAAATTTAGATTCCCTTGAGTTTGAATATGACTTTTAAGATGTAACACTAAAGGCACAATCCATGAAGAAAATAAGCTGGACTTCATTAAAACTATATTTTCTGCTCTTTGAAATACATTGTCAAGAGAATGAAAAGGCAAACACAAACTGGGAAAATATATTTACAACAGATCTCTCTGATAAAGGACTGTTATCCAAAATATACAAAGAATAATAAGAAAACAAACAACCTAATTTAAAAATGGGCCACAGACCTTAACAGACAACTCAGCAAAGAATATAGACAAACAGCAAATAAGCATACGGAAAGATGCTCCACATCACATGACTTCCAGGAAATGCACATTAAAACAACATTGAGATACCACCGCACATTTATGAGAATAGCCAGAATCCAGGACACTACTAACCCTCAATGCTGGTGAGGATGTGGACCAATAGGAACTCTCATTTATTGCTGTTAAGAATGCAAAATAGTATAGCCACTTTGAAAGACAGTTTGGCAGTTTCTTACAAAACTAAACACACTCTTACCATTCAAAATACAATCACATTAACTACAACTAAATTAAATGCCCCATAAATTCTTGATATGGAAAGAGTTGAAATTTTATATCCACACAAAAACTTGAACATCGAACATCAATGTGTATAACAATTTGTTCACAGTTGCCAAAACCCTGGAAGCAACCAAGATGTCTTTCAGTAGGTGAATAGATGAACTGTGATAAATGCAAATGATGGAATATTATTCAGCACTAAAAACAATTGAACTATCAAGCCATGAAAAAACATGGAAAAATTTAAAGGCACATTACTAAATGAAAAAAGGCCATCTGAAAAGGCCATATACAGTACGATTATAACTATATGACATTCTGAGAGAAGCAACACTATGAAGACAGTTGATACGGTTTGGCTCTGTGTACCCCCACAAATCTCATCTTGTAGCTCCCATAATTCCCATGTGTTGTGGAAGGGACCCAGTGGGAGATGACTGAATCATGGGGATGGGTCTTTCCATTGCTATTCTCATGAATAGTGAATGAGTCTCACGAAGTCTGATGGTTTTAAAAATGGGAGTTTCTCTGCACAAGCTCTCTTTGCCTGCTGCCAACCACATAAGATGTGGCTTGCTCCTCCTTTCTCCTTCCACCATGATTGTGAGGCCTCCACACTCATGTGGAACTATAAGTCCGATAAACCTCTTTCTTTTGTAAAATTCCCAGTATCAGGTATGTCTCTATCAGCAGCATGAAAACGGACTAATACAACAGTAAAAAGATCAGTGGTTGCCAGGGTTTAGATGGAAGAGAGGAATGAACAGTTGGAGCACAGAGGATTTTTAGGACAGTAAAACTAGCCTCTGTGATGCTATAATGGTGGACACCTATCACTGTACATTTTTCCAAACCCATAAAATGTACAACACCAAGAGTCAACCCTAATGTAAACTATAGTCTTTGGGGGATAATGACATATCAGTGTAGGTTCATCAATTATAAACAAATACACCACTCTGGTGAGAAATATTGGTAATAAAGAATGTGTAGTGGGTGGAGGTACATGGGAAATATCTGTACCTTCTCCAAATTTTGCTGTGAACTTAAAACTGCTCTAAAAATTTCTATTAGATAAAAATAAAAATAAGAATAAGACCAGCGACAGACTGGGAGAAGATACTGGCAAGCCATATATATGACAAAGAACTACAATTTAGAACTATAAAAATATTTCCAAATTCACCAGTTTAAAAAAACAACAACAATCGCAGACTGGTCTCCAACTCCTGGCCTCAAGCAATCCTCCCACCTTGGCCTCCCAAAATGCTGGGATTACAGGCATAGGCTAACATGCCCGGCCTGCAGAGGTCAATAAAATGAGATTTTTAAACAGTAATTTCTATAATTTCCTGGATAGTAAGTATAAATCAGGCAGAAACAGAATATTACACAAAAGCGCATGTTATTAGCAACAGTACCTAGTTTTAAAAAGTATATTTCTAAAAAGTGAAACCAGTAAAAATCCTACTAAAGTATTGACTACGTAGATTTATTTAAATCTATCTTATTTAATGTTCTTTAATTTGGTATTTAGGATTAAGTGAGGGCTTACATGTTGAGCTTTCAATTCACCATAAATAGTGATTTAAAACTTTTTTAAAAACCATTAAAATTGCTATTTTCTAAAATCAGAAGTTTAATTTACATAAAATAAATCTGTAAATACATAATCGGTTTTTTTGTTTGTTTTCTTTCTTGGTTTTTTTGAGATGGAATTTTGCTCTTGTTGCCCAGGCTAGAGTTCAATGGCGTGATCTCGGCTCACTGCAACCTCCACCTCCCAGATTCGAGCGATTCTCCGCCTCAGCTTCCCCAGTAGCTGGGATTACAGGCATGCACCACCAACCTGCCTAATTTTGTATTTTTAGCAGAGATGGGGTTTCTCTATGTTGGTCAGTCTGGTCTCAAACTCCTGACCTCAGGTGATCCATCCACCTTGACTTCCCAAGTGCTGGGATTACAGGCATGATCCACCGCACCCAGCCTAAATACATAGTTTTTCAAAGAAATGGAAGTTACTAAATGGCAAAATGTAAAACAGATAACTAGTTTCCTTGGAAGGATAACAGCATTCCCACAGTATTTCTTGTGAAAAGAAGGGTATATGCAAGCATCTGTATAAAATGCCTCCTGTTTTTAAACTTTTGCCTCCACAATTGGCAACTTTTACCTCCACAATTGGCAACTTTTATATTTTCCAAGTACAAAGATGCAAATATTGTTTTTATATAACATGAAATTTAATCAGTTTTGAGCATTTGCTTTCAAGAAAGGGCAATTTATTTTTTAATAGGATTATGTCTTAGGGTTGAAAACATTTATTTGTTTCCTTTTATTTTAACATTGCTAAAGAGATTCAACTATACTACTGAAAGTATGCTAACTTATAAAAATCAGAAATACATGAATAAAAACTATGTAATAGAAATAGGAATTCCTTCATTCTTCCCCCAACATATATTCTTATGAACTAGTATATTCAGGACTTGAACTTACCTCTGAATCAAGTGGACCTAAAAGACAGCTACAGAGCTCTCCAACTTAAATCAACAGAATACACATTCTTCTCAGTGCCACATATAACTGACCACATAATTGGGAGTAAACAACCCCTCAGCAAATGCAAAAGAACTGAAATCTTAACAAACAGCCTCTCAGACCACAGTGCAATCAAATTAGAACTCAGTATTAAGAAATTCACTCAAAACCACACAATTACACAGAAATTGAACAACCTGCTCCTGAGTGACTACTGGGTAGATACTAAAATCAAGGCAGAAATCAAGAAGTTCTTTGAAACCATTGAGAACAAAGAGACAATGTACCAGAATCTCTCGGACACAGCTAAGCGTAAAGAAGTAAATCTGTAGCATTAAATGCCCACATCGGAAAGCCAGAAAGATCTCAGATCAAGACACTAACATTACAATTAAAAGAGCTAGAGAGGCAAGAGCAAATTAATCTAAAAGCTAGCAGGAAACAAAAAATAACTAAGATCAGGGCAGAACTGAAGAAGACAGAGACAGGAAAAACCATTCAAAAGAATTAATGAATCCAGGAACTGTTTTTTTGTTTGTTTTTTAATTAACAAAATAGACAGACCACTAGCTGGACTAATAAAGAAAAAAGAAAAGAATCAAATAGACACAATAAAAAATGATACAGGGGTTATCACCACTGACCCCACAGAAATAACAAACTACTATCAGAGAATACTGTAAACACCTGAATGCGAAAAAAAAAAAAAAGAAAATCTAGAAGAAATAGATAAATTCCTGGACACATACACTCTACCAAGACTAATCCAGGAAGAGGTTAAATCCCTGAATAGACCAGTAACAAGTTTTGAAATTTAGGCAGTAATTAATAGCCTACCAATCAAAGAGTTTCCAGGACCAGACAGATTGATAGCCAAATTCTACCAGAAATACAAACAGGAGCTGCTATCATTCTTTCTGAAACAATCCCGAACAATTAAAAAGGAGGGATTCCTCCCTACTTCATTTTATGAAGCCAGCATCATCCTGATAGGAAAACCAGGAAGAGGCATAACAAAAAAAAGAAAATTTCATGCCAGTATCCCTGATAAACATCAATGCAAAAATCATCAATAAAATACTGGCAAACTGAATCCAGCAGCATATCAAAAAGTTTATAGTCGGCTTCATCCCTGGGATGAAAGGCTGGTCAATATACACAAATCAATAAACATAATTCATCACATAAACTGAACTAAAGGGAAAAACCACATGATTACCTCAACAGATACAGGAAAAAAACCTTTGACAAAATTCAACATCTCTTCATGTGAAAAACTCTCAATAAACTAGGTATTGATGGAACATATCTCAAAATAATAACAGCTATTTATGACAAGCCCACAGCCAATATTATATAAAAAAGGGCAAAAGCTGGAAGCATTCCCTTTGAAAACTAGTACAAGACAAGGATGCCCTTTCTCACCTCTCCTATCCAACACAGTATTGGAAGTTCTGGCCAGGGCAATCAGGCAAGAGGAAGAAACAGGATGGGAGTGGTGGTTCATGCCTGTAATCCAAGCACTTTGGAGGCCAAGGCGGGCAGATCACCTGAGATTGGGAGTTCAAGACTAGCCTGACCAACACGGTGAAACCCCGTCTTTAAAAAAAAAAAAAAAAAAGAGGAAGAAATACAGTGTATTCCGATAGGAAGAGAGAAAGTCAAACTGTCTTTGTTTGCTGAAATCTCTCAGCATTTGCTTGTTGGGAAAGGATTTTATTTCTTTTTCACTTATGAAGCTTAGTTTAGCTGAATATGAAATAAAGGGTATTCATATAGGAAGAGAGAAAGTCAAACTGTCTCTGGACATGATTTTATATTTAGAAAATCCCATTGTCTCAGCCCAAAAACTCCTTAAGCTGATATAAAAAAAAAAAAAAAAGAGGAAGAAATACAG